>JAIPRL010001968.1:0-69156 GCA_025469235.1 Pemphigus obesinymphae
CCAAATTCCACTCTACCCGATCAATTGCCCCTCTTGGAAATTCTTCATTTAATAATCCCTCAAAATAGTCTTTCCATCTCTTTATCACTTCTTTTTCCTTTGTTAACACCCTCCTATCCTCATCTTTCATACACCAAACATTTTTAAAGTCCTTGGATTGTTTTTCTCTTACCTTAGCCAGCCTGTACACTTCTTTTTCCCCTTCTTTAGTTCCTAACCTCTCACACAACTCATCATATTTCTTTAATTTAGCTTTACTCACTGCACTTTTTGCTGCTTTAGATAAACTTTTATACTCTACCCAATCCTCCCACTCTCTGTTTTTCTGCAATTTCTTTAACTGTATTTTTTTCTTTAATATTATCTCCTGTACTTCTTCTGCCCACCATCATGTTTGCTTATCCTGTAACATATTACCTCTACTCACACCTATGACTTCCTTAGCAACTTTCTTAACACCCTCTGCTACCTTTTCCCACATTTCGTTTATATTCCCTTCCATGTACCACATCCCTGTCCCCATTAGCTTTCTTATAAATACTTTTTCATTTTTTTCTGAATGACGAAATATATATATATATGTAAATAATTCGTCTTGAGTTAAAATATTAATATATATAATGAGTACTTGTAACTAATTATAATAGTATTATATTATACCTATACCAAGTCACAATATTATACATTTTTATTTTGCTTATACATATTTCAACAACTAAGTTGTTTTAAAATGGTTAGGTTTAGGTACGAGTTGAAGATGACAACTTGTTGTTGAAATACGTATACGCAAAATTTAACTGTATAATATTGAGACTTCGGGCATATAATATAATAATATTGAGTTAAAATGTTATAGTAATTAAGCCTATCATGGAACACTTGTGGTCTTCTAAGACGAATATAAAAATAATGAATAATAAAATAAATGCACAGTACACAGTATTATTTGTAAGCTTTTATCCCAATAATAATATTCGTAAAATCCACAAATATATTATTATATTTTCTGTACCTAATCTATGGATTTTTCCACTAATAACTTTAACATGCATCAACACCTGCCGCTGAATAAAGTTTCCGCTGATTATGAGTTAAAGGTAACATTTCACGTAATAGAACATTCTAATAATGAAATATTAAAAAGTAGCTGCTAAATGTGTCCGTTACTAACGGCCCTTAATTATACATTATAATAATAACCCTAAAAGTTCAATATGTAAAATATTGAATGTGTAAAAAATATCTATAAAAGGTCTTGTCATTTGAATTATTTAATTTGATATTTATATGCCATATATAATATATTTCATATTACTTAATATTTTGTTCAGGAACTTAAACCTAAAGCTGGTGTTTGGAAACCAGACAAATTTTCAAAAGCTGTACAGCTTAAGAGATGGATTGTACTGAATTTGGACCAACGTACTAATCTTGCGAGCATAAAGTATGATTACCACTTGTATATTATATAGGAATCTTAAATAATATTGATATTATTTTAACTCGACGTCATATAAGTTAAATATGTAATTAAAAGTATAATTACTTTAGTTATAAAGTTAACTGTACATATTTTTAGTCATTGTTATATTGTATTATATTATCTATTTGTATACTTTTTATTATATATAAAAATAATATATAAATATTGTTGACGATTCCCAGCTTTATGTATCTATAAAGTTATTTATGCCAATAATTTTATATTTTTGTTTTATTTTAGAAATTTTGAAAAATGTTTGATAACAAGTGGTAGAGATTTAAATGTTAATATAAGTCCAATGGATCCTATCATTAACTATGTTATACAAAGAAATGTCCATTTAAACGATTTACGAAGAGAAGTTACTAATATTTTTAACAAACAAAAGAATGCTGTAGAACTAATTGTGGTGATTATTCCTGATTATCCTTTAGGAGTTTATGGTAAATAAATACATTAACTAAAAAAGTATATAAATTATTTTAGAGATGGGTAGTTAAACATTATATTTTCAAACTTGTATTACATATTAAAAAAATGTGTTATTAATTTATTTATTTTTAATCAATCAAATTAACATATGTTAACAAAACACACATTTTTACATAATTTATTTATCTTCTTTAAGCTGGAGCTTATGGTGAAGACAGAGAGTTAATATTACAGAATTAAATCACATTCTAAATTACAAACTATAAAAAAAAAATCTATAGAAACAAAATGGAGAAAAAAAGATTTGTGTTGTTATATAGATATATTAGGTTTTATAAATATACACTATACGCTATTAATACTATTAAATACAGAATGAAAATAACCATTCAAGTATATGTTTTTAACATTAAAAAACTTATTTAAATAAATATTTGTTTTTAAATTTAAAGGCATAGAATTATAATAATAGGTTGGTGCAACAATTTTTTTACTGAACAATTTCTTAAAATAATTTAATAAAAATTAATTAAATAAACTTAATTTAGCATTAACGCTAGATATTTTCTCTTATTATTGTTTATATTATTTACCCAATGATTTAAATGTTTCATTAACCACATTATAGCTATTTTATTAAATAGTAATTTAACTGGTAAAACATTAAATATCTTCAAGTGATCATTTGAAGAACAGTCTTAACTATATTTGTTTTAATTTAAGTATTTTATTTTAGCTACTGTTAAGCAATCTTCTGAATTGATAGTAGGTGTTCTTACTCAATGCATTAAGTCCAAGACTATGTATAAAATGAATATGTTAACTGCGAGTAATATTTTATTGAAGATAAATTCAAAATTGAATGGAGTCAACCATACTTTGTCCACCAAAAGCAGGTAAATATTCCATTAATTTAAGTAATACTATGTTCAGTGTACAGATACTAGAGCTATTCGAGTACTTGACTTTGGAACAAATTTTATTTTTAACTCAAAATTTTGAGTATTTTTATTTGTATAGGTTTAACTTTCGAGCACTTATATGGGTGGCATTTACATCGCCTTTACTGAAAAAATGTGAGTTGTAAAGTGTGAAGTCTGCCTGGCAGGATTGTATAATATTCTCTAGATAAAGGATTATCAATACAACAGATGTAGAAAAAAAAAAGGAAAAGCCACAAGCAAAATTAATGCGGTACAAATGCCACCACGCAAGCGCTCGAAAGTTAAAATTATTTACTGATTGGTGTCATAAATAAATTGTAAAAACCCAATATTTTCGAAAAAATCGATAATAGAATTACTAAATTAAATTGTTATTTGTTGTATTATTTATTATTGGAAATACTATTACTATAATTTGTAAACATTAAAAAAACGAAAACTTATGTTACGCACAGGTTTAAATTATACAGTATTACCATGGTAGACCATATAGGTGTATGACAATGGTTAATAAATATTGGTGCTCTGGATGCCAACATAGTGTAGTTTGTCTATGGCGAGGTAGCAGAGTGGAAACAGGTTGCTTTCGACTCGACAAGACTCTATCTTAACGTGCAACTACTATATGTATTCCTATTTTCCTAAACCATGAACCAACCAACCAATGCAAAATAAATGATACAGAGACCACTAGCTATAGTGAAGTGAATTTTTGCATATCACATGTCTTAAAACTTTAAATTCTTTATCAATTGTTATAGTAATGTGGTGGTCAAAGTTCAGAGAAGAAGTAAGATAGATTCTAAAATCTAATCCCTTGAAAAGTTGCTAGCTTTACACAATAATTTATCTACCTTTAAATTATGTTTCAGAATTTTCATTATAATTAGTTTATGTGTTTTTCTGCATTATAGATGATAATTGAACCAGAATCTTAATATAGTGTTTAGCTCTTTTAAAATATTTAAAATACTATATCGTGTTGCATAAGTCTCTGTGTGTAGATTTTGTATATCAAAATTAATTGTTGTTTTGACTACAGTTGTGTGTTTAACAAAAATAAATCTTTTAGTATTTTAAATACTTAAAAAAAACTAAACTAATAATTTCCTTCAACTGCCTTTACATGAGAGTATAAGATAACTAACAGTTTTCGGCTGATGTGTTATAATTACTCTATACATAAGAAGTATAGCATTGTAGGTACTATATGAAAACCGACAAATCAAATATGTCATATTTCTAAACATTTTTACATAATCATAATAATTATTTTAAATCACATATTTACACATACATATGTAATACTATATACTCGTATAATACTATATATACTATTATATACTATATAATACTTAAATATTACCAAATGTAATAATTTATATATGTATGGTTAAAACATATTACATAAATAAAATATATAAACATTATCAAAATAATAATAAAATATAAAAGATACAGGTAAATAAATAAACATGTATATTAACATATTGTATAAAAAAAAATTAAATGGTCAGAATACTATATTTATAACAAGTATATCCCTTTCAGGACACCTTAAAAACCGAAAAAAAATTTTACGGATTCATTTTTTTCACCTATATCTAAGAATGATTACGATAAAAAATTGTTTTCCGTCTTTTATCCTTTTTTTATCCTGGGACTCAAGAGTCCCATCAGTCTTTTACGGTCTGGACTTAAAAGTCTCGTCAGTCATCTAGATCGATTTTTATTTACATTTAAACAATGTAAAAATTATGGACTCTTTATAAAAAAAATTAATAAAAAATAAAACAAATGAAATTTTAAAGACATTATTATAAAATTATATTATGCATGTGTTCATTTAAATTTCATGATATTCGTTGAAACAGTTTTTTTTTTCATTCACACATAAATGTACTCTACAACGAGAGCACTGGGAATATCAACGGGATTCAATTTGTAACTACATACCTAAGATTTTTTCGTTATCAGTACAACGCCTGATGGGACTTTAAAGTTCCGACCAGTAAAAAGTGTTTAATATGTAACCAGATATTACTAGAGCTTTAAAAAAGCCAAAAAATCATTATTTACTCTATATTAATTACATAAAACAAAAGTTTACATGTTTACATGTTTATTAATACAAATAATTTTTTCGTTTGAATGGCAGAAAATGTGTTTATAGAATATTGATAAACAAAAGCTTGTTTGTAACTGATATCATTGACATTTTTTGCCATGATAATTTTTCTCGATAGAATATGGGACATAAAAGTCCCATCAGTCATTAACAGCGCTTAAATACTATTGTATAATTTTATACGAATTATTTTTTGACTGGGACTTTAAAGACCCATCAGTCCACAAAGGGATATACACATTTTTGATTACTATTAATTTAATTATAGGTAATTTAGATACATCGTACATAGTCAATAGACTAGTAGAATAGTTATAAAATATTTAAATGTTAGATATTAAAAAACCAAATTTTCATTTTCATTTTTATTATATATAATATTTTAATATTAAAAAAGTATAACATAAATGATATTGGGAACTTTTTTGCTCTATCGAACTATTTGATATTTAAACATTTTTGAGTTGATGTACCTACTTAGTATTAGTTACTGAAAATGATGATGATGCAATCAAAATTTAACAATTAGACTTAGTTTCGAAGTTATAGCGATTAAAATTTTTTTTTCTTTATCTAAAATAATATATTTTAAGTTATGTTTTTGTATCAAAAAAAGTCTAAATAGAGGTAAATAACAGGACAGAAAAATAATCAAGGTATTTTGGGTGTAAGTATTGAATTATCGTAGGATATTTTTAAAATTTGTTTTACGTAAAATAAATAACAGGCATTGTTGTTTGATTATTTAAAAACTACTCTCTTGATAAGAAAACGTAGCGTTAAATATGTCGTTTTAGATAGTAAAAACATTTCAAATCGCTATAATTTCGAAATTAAGACTGACCGTTATATTATGATTAGGTAAGTACATCATTGTTTTCAACGTTAAAAACTACATAAGCTCAAAAAACAGTTTTTCAAAAATTCGAATTGTTCGATAAAGTATAAAACAGCCTAATATTAAATACTCCAATTATTTATTTAAATGTAACTTTAGATACTTGTATCTTTTATTAAAAGAAACAATAAAAATTGTAACTCCTTACATTTTAACGTTACTTGAAAATTATGTAACTGATTACTAGTTACAAATGCCACTCGATTACGTAACTTTGATACATGTAACTGATTACTGCCCAACCCTGATAATAATTCCTGGACCTCTCTTGGTCCATATATTTAAACGTCTATGGATTTAACTACCTCTTAGAAAGTGCTAATTTCAAAAAAGACGAATACTGTACTCATATTCATGGTACAATATTTATAATTTTTAAATTAAATAATAAGTAATTTTATAAAATTAATACACATCAGTAAAATTAAAACTAAAATGTACAAAAGTTTGTAAATTTGACGTCAAATAATTAATTTTTATAATATGTGACATTTTAGAAAAATAAAAATGTAAAAAAAATAATTAAGTAAATTTTAAAATTAATTAAAAAATATCCGTTCTCTTACCACTTTTTATTGTTGTGTAATCACGATATTTCCATCTAGTAGGAATATAGAAGGTAGAAAAAAATTTTGAACTTTAGAAAATGTGATTTAAAATCTGAAAAAGAGTAAATTTTCTTTAACATTAAATACTGAATTATGATCAATGCTTATAAGTCATGACCAAAATAGATCAATTTTTACGTCAGTATTGCATTGTGTGGTGCCTTTTTAAGCTTCCGATTCTTATTCGCATTAATACAGCTTAACTATTAAAAATTATAATAATAAAATGTAATATTATAATCCATCCCTAATTATTAATTATGCAATGACCATGTTGACAATATCCTATATACATGTAGATATAAAGGCAGATTTTAGGGTGGGCGACTTGGAAATTTTCCTTAAGAGTGTCTTTTTTATCATTACCTATTTGATGAGTATAAAATTTATTTGAAGGCGGGACTAGCCATTTATTTCATAAAAATCATATTCACCCCCTCTAAATGAGCCTCAGACCTGTGTAAGTATATTATGTTATTATTGAATTATAAATTTACTAGTTTAAGTGCAACACCTGCTGGGTGCAAATCCTTGTAAGTGTAACTCTTTTTATGCGAGACTATTTGTAAGTTCAACACCTTTTAAGTGCGGAAACTTAAATTTGAAACTCCGATTGAGGGTGACACCTTGTAAGTTTAGCTTTTATTGAGTACAACACCTCATTAGTAGAATTACTTTTGCAATTCGTATACATCGGTTTATGTATTTTATCGGAAATAATATTGTTAATTAATTAATTTTAAAAATATTACGCCTACGGCGGACACTAGCGTTCGTTTTCTAGAAGTTAATCGGTCACTCCTATAGTGTAAACTGTTGACAAAATAAGTACCTAATCCGAAAATTGATCGAACTTACTCTTCTCGGATTTTTATAAGAACTCACATGAGTGTCACAGGTTTTACTCAACCTCAATATAAATTTGATCAAAATAAAAAAAAAGTATAATATAATATAGTAGGTACCTGCTTCGCACATAAAAAGTCGCTCAGAATTTTCGTTCTCAAATTTTTATACAACCATTGTCGTCAGGTCGATTTGTCCGAAAGTCCGATTAAACATCGTATAAGGTTTGCCGGAATGTATCAATATAAATTAATTTCAAATTGCGAAAAATACTATTGAAGTCCTACGATTCATTACCTACTATGAAGTATAAAAACTATAGGTAGTATAGGTACCTCCTATTCTATGAATTAGTGGGACAGACTTTGTAGGTAGGTACAAAATTCAATTCAAACAAACGAAAAAAAAAAAATGATAATGATAATGAAAATATATAACAATTTCAGATATTCGATAAAAAAAAAAATCGCAAAAATACAAATAGATGGGGGGGGAGTAGGGGGATTCGAACCGGCGCACCCGTATCTGAAAGTTCTCTGCTGTACCCATTAAGCTACAAAATCAATGATAGAGTGTTTGAAATTTCTCGTATTTAAATTTTAAACTATTCAGATAACGGACGACACCGTTACGTATATCGGACAGATAATATATACGCGTATTCGGAACGACGTCCGGTCGATCGGTGACGAACGGTAAACAAAGAAACATTCAGTCGAGTGTTAAAACGTCCGGGAAACGCGAATCCGAAGTCCGCGGAGTCGAAAAAAGCCGACAAAGGTTGCTAAAGCCGATTTCGGAAGTTCGGGGCGATAATACGACGATACGGGAGAACGTCGAGTGATAACGGAAATCAGCGATTTGGGAATCGTATTTTTCTTCTCGGCATCAAAAGCTCGGAGAAGAGGCAAAAACGCAGAGAAACGAAAGGCGTAAAAATTTTAAAATGACCGGAAGAGTTTGAAAACGGTAACGGTACAGGAACACGCATCGAGCGCCGCCGATAACGCCGGTGAATTAAATTAGGTACTATAAGAAGTTTTTCTCGTGGAAAATAACGGGTAAAAAAAAGTTAGCATTTTATATATTAGATTTTGTCAATTAGTTTGTCCTTGATGATTGTTCAATTGTAAATAAACACCTTTCGTTCAAAAAATAATTCCATGCTATTAATACTGTGTTACTGTTTTCTAGTTATATAATAATTATGAAAAAATTAACTAATTATTATATCGTTAAGAATGTAAGTGATAATTTTATTTGGTTACATATTCTTTAAAGTATTAGTAAGTAAATGTAATTTTTCTGGGGAATACTATAATTTTGTGTATTGAATTTTTTATTATAAAATGAATGCAATTATTTAAAAAAAAATTGTCTATGAAATACCTATTGTTGAATTTGATACGCAAGAAATATTTTATACTAAGCGAGTAAATACAAAGAATACTTGCTAAAAAATTAATATTGGTTGTTTCAAAAAAAAAATCCTCTTTACATACAATTTCTTATGAATATGTGATATTAAACTAATCATAATTATTTATTATTTAGACCAGCTAGTATGGATGGCGCAATCATTTTTGGAGCTGATGTAACTCATCCAACTCCAGATCAGACAAATATTCCATCAGTTGCTGCAGTAAGTATACTTTAATATTATAGTATATTATTATTATACTATAAGATTGATCCCTGAAAAAAAAAATTCCAAAAGAGTAGAGGTTTTAATATAATGTATTTATATGTTTTCATAGGTTTGAAATTTACATTTTTCTTATTTTCATAATTTTTATAAACTGATCCCCTCTCCTCTCAAACGACTCTTGGATCTGCCACTGTTATAGTGTATCTACTTTTATTATATAGTGGTTAAATTATAACATATGGTTAACATTTTTATTATAATGAACCATTGTTATAAATTATATTGTGGCCAGAAGGTTTTTAAATATTTTCTATAGGAATTTAGAACCATTATTCACTTAACTTTTAAAAATAATGTTTGGCCAATGTTAAAACATTGTTCTTAGAGAATAAAAGGCAGTCAATAGAAGAAATAGAAGCATTTCACTTATTGGATAGGATACTGGTAGAGAGTATAGAATAATTTGATAATGATAAATCATTTATTTTGATACATTGATTCTGAGTGGAGCTCATTTTAATATGAATAACTCTTATTGTTAAAAAATGCATTACAGCAATATAATAGTCAAGTACACAAAGAAAATTTCTAAACAGTTATTAGAATTATTATTTTCATACCAAATTTTTCACTATTTTTTGGTAATTTTTTTTATGCATTTATTGAAAAAATTGAAAAAACTACTCCAAAGTTTGCTACTGGAAAATGGGTAGATAGTAGGTACACATTTAGAAATAAATTATTTAATTAAAAAGTTGTTTCAAAACTTTTCAAAAAAATTAATATATAATATATATATATATTGTTGTAAAAACCAGAAAATCTCTCTTTCCTTTCAGTATCTAAAATTATTACAGGGTTATACTTGAAAAAAAAAATACAAAATTTATATTGGTAAACTGTTTTTCTAAAGCTCAGTTCTAATAATATGGATTTTATTCAACCATTAAATTTTCAAGGACTGTAAACTACAAAATTATTACATGTACATTGTAAAATTAAACTTTTTCAAAATTAAAAATGATTGAAACTAGAAAAGATAAAAATAATAATAATAAAACAATTAATTTTTAAAATTTATATGAATAATTTTAATCAAAAATTTTCAAGAGTTTTAGAATCAGGATCATATATTTTAATCTTGATTACAAATTGGACAAAGAAATGCTCAGCACTAGTTAGAACTGCAAAAAAAAAAAAAAAAATTGGGATTCTGATTATATCGGTTTTCTGACATATATTCGGTGTTTTAAGGGTATACTGGTTATATATGAGTGGCATAGCTTTAATTTAAATGGTTTTATAATTTATTAAAAAATAATAATAAATTTTCATCGCTTACTTAGGTAGCAGCGAGTCACGATTTAAGTGGAAGTCAATACAATATGGAATGGCGTTTACAGTCTCCCCAAGTGGAGATTATTCAAGACCTAGAAGACATTGTTCATAAACAGTTGCTGAAATTCAAGGAAAAGACAAAATCTGTGCCAAGGAAGATATTTTACTTTAGGGATGGTGTAAGCGAAGGACAATTCTCACAATTGTTAGATTGTGAACTGATCGCTATTCGAAGAGCATGTTTAAGGTTAAATATTAACTACAAACCTTCTGTGACATTTTTGATTGTACAAAAACGTCATCACACTAGAATGTTTCCCAAGCACTCTCAAGACTTTGATGGCAAATTCGGAAATGTTCCATCTGGAACAATTGTTGATACACAGATTACCCATCCAACCGAACTTGATTTTTTCTTATGTAGCCACGCTAGTATTCAAGTTAGTTATCATATTTATTATCTATTTTTTTCTATTTATATTTCTATATATTTTTTAAAGGGTACATCAAGACCAACTAGGTATCATCTTATTTGGGATGACAACAATTTCACTGAAGATCAGCTGGAACAAATAACATTCTATCTATGTTTCATGTTTGCCCGTTGTACTCGTTCTGTTTCTTATCCAGCACCTACATACTATGCTCACTTGGCTGCATTTAGAGCACGTGCTTATATTGAAAAGTTGGTTATATTCATTATTCTGGTTATTGGTTGTCTTAAATTAAATAATTTGTTTTTTTTTTTTTTATAGCAAACAAATGAACCTCAACTGTTTAGATAAGGAGCAGTTTAATAACGAACTAAACTTTTCTTTGACAGATAATAATCCTATGTTTTTTGTTTAAGAGACATTATTTTATCATTTTTATTATATATAATTATATGTAGCTTAAGATTTAAGGAACCAGAATTAATTTTTCTTTAACCCTTTGAGGAGTAAATTGTTTTAATGAAAGTTATACTCGGGGAGTGAATTGTTTTCAATAATTTTAAATAATTTAGTTCAAAATTTCCCGAGTAATGAAGTATTTTTACATTTACAATGAATGGAATTTGGAGAAATGACGTATATATATACGTTTTCTATATTTTATACTAAATTATATGGTTGGGCAACAACTAGTTAATAAATGAAGTCGATTTGAAATGATATATATATATATATATACATTGATACTATTTTAGATATACATTTGTAAAATGTATATATGTATGTCAATACTCCTCAAAGGGTACTGATAAAAAATAATAATAATATAAAAAAATTTTATACACACTCGCTTCATTTTAATATACTTTAATTTTAATTATAATTTATAATTCAATTTTTATAACTAAATAAATTAATAACTTTTTCATTATTATGTATTGATTATATTTTATTAACCTAGTCCTTAGCTTTAACTAGTAATTATTACACTTATTTATTACTTATGATTAGTTTGTAAAAAGTATATTATATTATTTAAGTAATTTAAATATTTTGGTCAGTTAATGCATATTTAAGTGATTTTGCATATTTTTAAGGTATAAATGCATACATATTTTAAGGAATTTCAGGATATATTCATATATATTTATATTTCAGGACTTTATTTATAAGGTATACATAAATCCCTTAAAAATTATCATATAATACTAAAATAAGATTACTATTATTCTACTGACTGTAATACAGTGGTTCCTAAAGTGAGCTATAGCGAGAGAGTTATTTAGAGTATAGGGATCCCATATTTTGAAAATTAAAACCGGACAGCAATAAAAAAAAAGTGAATATAATAATTTTGTACCAAAATTTTCATAAGCAGGTTTAAAAGTGGTAAATACTTAATAAGCAAAAAAAAAAATTTGTTCATTTTCTACAAAATTAAAATTTTTTTAAAGAAAAAATGGGACCCTACTTCCAAATTAAGTGGGACAAAAATCATCCGGTATAAATTTTGTCAAGACAAGAGACGTATGGTCACTCTACCTTAGGGAGTACTATGATCCAGGGGAGCAATAATTTATGTAGGTACAAAAAAATATTAATTGTTCAACAAAAAAGCATAAAACATATGTTTATGTAATTTATATGATCATTGTTATTACAAAACTACGGTTTAATTAACATGTGAGTAATTTTATACATTTTTCTGTGTATCTACTTATATGAATACTAGCCTGAGCTTGGAACTTTACATATCAATGTATTTAACTTTTTGTTTTTACATAGTAATTATGCAAACAAACATATTTTTGTCATCAGTCAGAATTTACCACATTCTGCAAGCATAATAATATATTATCATCAGTTGAGCATAATTTTTCATGAGGTATGCATGTTGATGATTTTAAATGCAAATAATACTATGAAAATTGTTAAAAAACCAATTTTTGAATACTAACTTGATAGGATTAACTTTTATGTATATGAGTAGAGAATAAAATATAATAAACTATTTTACAATTTGGGACAAAAATTGAGTATGAGTAAATGATATAGTAGTATACTATTATATACTATATAGTAGCTGTTCTCATACTCTTTTAGTTCACGCCACCCTAAAAAAATTTCCCATACCTCCCAGGTTAAAAGTGAAAAAAAAGACGAGTTATAGTACTATAGTACATAGGTAATATTATATACTGTATACAATATAGGTATATCATATTAAAAGGACACCATACAACCGATTTTTAAAGGGTTTTGTATAGGTAAATTTTATTTAATTTTAAGAAAAATAAAAATCAAACAAACTAAAAATATTTAAATATAGGTATTTTAAAAGTAATTTAAAAATAGACCTGTGTCAGTATCATTTTTAATTATTGTGTAATCACGATATTTGTTTAAAAAAAATATGTTTACGTAATTATCATTTTTATCAACTTGAGAATATTGTAGAAATATGAAGTGAAAAGTAAAATATAAAAAACAAAATTCTCAAGTGACCGATGGAGCTAATTTTTAATATATACATTTAAACACGTTTTATAAGCTGTTAAAAAAATACAAATGAAAATGATATTTTAATAACTCATAAAAAGTGTAAAAATGTATATTTCAAAAACCGTTAGTCGCTTGATAATGTCTGCCATAATTTGTTTTTTGTTTCGTATTCCTATCATGTTTGTTAGTTCATATAAATCAAAAATTCTAATGCAAGTTTTTCATTGAACAATTTTCGGTGTGGTGTACTCTTAATATTAACTCTTCAGATTTTTAGATGACTGTCTACTAAAGTAATTTTGATAGATTTGTCAAGGGGCGAAACTCTTGGTTTGGCATTTAATATTACTAAATTTTGTTCTATATGACTTTCAACAGAGATCGGTCTTCTATATAGTTTTTATTCACACAATTATTGAAATTGAACTCCTACGTGATTTAAGTTTCCTCTTCGAAATATCCCTGTCATAGAATAAGGATTCGCATTCCCACATTAATAGCAGTTATATTCTGTGACACTCGTACGCATAGGCACATCTCAACAATTACGTCTACCACACTTGAAAAAACAAGTAATGCAATAAAGATTCTGAATATTGATCTGAAATTCCGAAAATCTCAAAAAGTATATACTTTAGAATGACTTTTCTACTTTTGAACATTTTTTTGTTCTATTTTCACAAAAATTTTCAATTTTTATATGTCCGAATATATAAATTTAATTTTAGGTGGATTTAAGAAAAAAAGATAAAAAAAATATGGGAAAGTCGATCTAAAGTAGACATTATGACAATGCTCATTGGCGAGTGATAATATGTGTATTAGTGTAATACGACATTAACTTTTGAAATAAAAACAAAACTTGTAAGCTTGTAATTGATCTATAGAACGGCTATCAACGGTGTAGATAACCGTAACCTATAGATACCAATTATGTATTAATACCTTAATGTAGTATATCAATGGCCATTATAAAATTTAATTTTTTTTGTGGGGGGGGGGGGAGATGCCGAAAAAATGAGTTTATGAGCTTTTTTTATATTTGTTTAATAGCAATAATTAAAGTCAATAACTATCGGGCGTAGGTACAATATCCTTATCATCATGGAGCCATATAGATAACCAAATTAAACCGTGTGACAAACGAGTTTACGTCCGCTACCAGGTCTCTTTTTTTAGGAATTTGGGGGGGACAATATATATATATATATATAATATTTTTTTTTTCATTTTTACTAAAGTATTATTCACCGTTATTGTCTGAAACTGTTCTTTATTTTGCAGTTTTGTCAACAATATTTCGATAATTATTATGGTTTTTGTTTCGATATTTTATTTTACATATGCGTGTGTACGTACTTTTATATGTGACAGTTTGTAATGAAGTTTATAATGTAATACATGCTGTTTTTCATTCCACACATATATGGATAAGAGAAAGATACTCGTGAAAAATGAATGCAATATATATAAAATTCTAAAAGATTATTTCACGTATAAATTATAATTATTTTATTGATAATGAATATGTATGCACAAGAGAAATTAACTTAAATATTTAAATTAATAAAAAACGTAAAATTAATTAATTATTATTTTATAGTTTATAATTATAATCTTACAAAACCTTAAAAAAAAAAGTGTATTTTATAAAAGCAAAAGTTTTCAAAAAATTAACTTATAATTTATATACTGTTAGGGATAATAATAATCAAACACATTGATATCTGTTAAAACCATAGAGTAAAGAATACTGTCTATGAATGTTAAAATATTTAAATACATGTTTACCATCTATATTTATTTTTCATTTTAGATTCATTGATTCATTACATATTCACATGGATACAAACCTGGTACAAAACTCCTCTGTCTTTTATTACATCGAAATATAAAATACCTACCTGAACTCATTTCTGCAGGCATTATGTTCTTTAGATGTTTGTATGATACTACAATCTTTTTAATTTAGAATTAAACTTATAAGTACAGAATTGAAAACAAAGAAACAATAAAGTACAAGGAATAAGAGCGCATGTGTAAAGGTAAGTGACATTATACTATGACCAATTATCTCCAGTCTACACATTAAGTTTACAGATCCTATCAGGTATTAAATCTGCACTAATCAATAGTAAACTATTAATATTAAAATTTAGCATAAATTTAATTAAATTTTATATATTAATATGAAATGTAATACAATATTTAATTGTAATAATGAGTCTATTATTGAACATAAATTTGTTTGAAATAATTAATAAACATTAATGTTTTGTTATTATTAGGTTATCTCTAATGACAATAATAATTATTATTGTAAACTTATACACAAATAATATAAAATTTGAAAATATAGTCATTTTTGATTATTTATTTCTTTGCAGTTTTAATATAGATTTAAATTCTATTTAGATACGCCCCATTGATAATTTCCATCTTCAAAAAGAGTGGCCAGGGTTTTATTTAAAGCAGCCCATTCGTCAGGACCTGGAATGATTTTTAAATGGTTGGAATTAGTATAAATTGGTTAAATTAAAATGTATTAACTAAATTGTGCTGAAAGGATATCATTTTTTGTATTAAGGATAAGTAAGAATACTCCAGTGGTATAAATAATATAATTCAATAAATTTATTCTTGTATAATATATTTTATTAGGTTATATCTTCTTCTCCTCCTTCGTCCAGTCTCCCAATTATTTGGAATCAATCACCCTAATCCACAATTTTTACAGAACTCGATTTCCTGCATCTTCCTCTTATACACCCACACTCTTTGGATCATTCTCTATTACTTCCCCCCTATTTTTTGTCTTCCTCTTCACCTCTAGCCAATTCAAACTATTTTCCATCATTTTGTTTACTTTTAGAGCCACTCCCATACTACAACATATTAATTTCTTATTATGTCCTTTCTAGATACATTCTCTAACATTCTCATCTCTGCCACACTAATACTCTATTCTATCTTCCTATATGCTGCTCAATACACTGATCCATACCTTTTACCTTTTAATTTAATTAGGATTCTCCTATCACTCAAAATATCTGACGTTTCTCTCCACTTTATCCATTCCCACTTAATCCTATGTTTCATATCTTCCTCAAAAATCACAATTTTTCTGTAGAACAGATATTAAATACATGAACCTCTCAACCACACCCATTACACCCTGACTCAACTTCATTAATTGCCTTTCCTTATTTGCCCTGTGCTCTCCTTCTCCAAAATCATACTCTATGTATTCTGTATTACCCTTATTAATCCTAAATTCTTTACTTTTGAGAGCTTCTCTCCGCTCATTCAGTTTACCATTCACTTCCTCAAGACTTCATTAGGTTATATAAAATTATAAATATTTACCCCAATATTCCATTGGTGTGTTATTTATATAGATCGAAGATGCATCAGCTACTGTTGAAGGTATCAATGGCGAAACAGAACTGCTCACGACTCTTTCTTGACCAATTATGGATTTGCTAGTAATACAATACATATGATTTATAAATTAAAGAAATGTTATTAACTTCATCTATATGATACATGAATATAAATATCATGAACATTTATCTGCCCAAGTTTAAATATTTTTTATAATTTTTGTATACAATTAAACAATTTGTTTAATATAATAATGTAATTTATATTTTTCAATTATTCAAATTGTTTCAGTTCAAATAACTTTACTTACTAAAAATATTTAGGTACCTATATAAATATGTCGATTTAGTAATTGCAAATAATAATTTTGCAATGCAATATTTAGTGTGAAAGCTCTTGGATGTCAGCACCAAACAAATTTTCAATGAAAACTTTACATTAGTGTATCTGATTTTACTTTAAATTATCTTAGATGTATAAAATAAACAAAAAGTTATAGAAAACAATATTATATAGTGTTCTACGTAATTCTTTTTTGATACATTCATTTTTAAGATTTATAGTTATATAATATTTAAAAGTACTCATAAAATGTATGTTTATATTCTGTAATTTAAATATACATATTGAAAAAAAAGCTTTAAATTAAAAACAATAGTAAAAATGATACTGATATGGAACTACTTTTAATTATTTTGAAATTGTTTAATTTTAATTTTTTAAGAAGTTTGTTTTGATAATAATATAAGTAAACATTTTTAATGTAAAATAAATAACAAAATGAGAAGTCGGAAGTAAAATTGGTTAATAATAATTATTATTAATCAATATTGGATGTACTTGAAGCATATGATGGATAAGTAATATTTTTGGGGGTTTGATCCTGAGGTTTAAAATTATTCGATAAACATAATTTAAAATTTTATACTTAGTTAAGATTATATTGATATATAATTGATATACTAATGCCCACATTAGTAGGCATTTGTAGTTTAAAGAAGTTATATATTAATCATTTGCATGGTCATGTGGATCTGGTATTTTCGTTATACCATCATTATTTATTTTATAATATTAAAAAATATAACGTAAATAAAAAAATTATACAATATACTATAGTTTGAACTCAATAAGTTAGATTAGATTGAATATTACCTTTTATCTAAACAGTAAAATTGTACGATTAGTTCTGTTGAACAATTTTGACAGCAGTGATGTTTCATCATTGATAGATTAGGTAATAGCCCGACAATATTATCATCACCTGAAATTAAAAACATATTAGCTTATTAGAATGAAAAAATTTTATAATTTTTTTAATAATAATATTTTGTTCCTTCAATATGAATTGAATATTGAAGAAGTTGTAAAACTCCAATAAGATTATCTTTTAAATGCAGTAAATAATAGTAGCTAGTATTTAACATTAAAAATTAAATATTAATCATCATTTACCTAAATCAAAAAACTAAATATTATTAAGTACTTTAACATTTAGAATAATTTTATTATTATTATTATTATAATTATTATTTATTTTTTTTTTAGCAAAAAATCTGGAAATATCCAAAATTATCTGTTTATATTCGAAATATGTTGTTTTATGTTTGTTTCACACATTGTTTATATAAATACGTATTTAATAGATATTACATTAATAAAAAATATTGATAATACTTATTATTATATAATATAATAAATGAAGAATTTCCTAGGAAGGTAGTAGATTGGGTTGAGTGAAATTTGGGGATGGTAGATTTAAAAAGAGAAGAAGAAATGTGGAGTGCGGTTAGGAAAATAAAAATTATGAAAGCTGTGTAATGGTATCATGTACCAGTAGAAGTATGGATAGCATTAGAGAATTTAGGTATAGGATGGCTGACAAAGTTATTAAATAAAATACTAGTTGAAGGGAAAATTCTAGAGGTGTGGTGAAGAATTGTGTGGTACAAATATTTAAGGGTAAATAAGATGCACAGTAATGTGGGAATTATAGAGAGATAAAACTTATGAGTAACAGTATGTAGATTTGGAAAAATGTTATAGATTAGACAGTAAGAAGTGAGACATTTGTTAGGAGAAATCAGTTTGGATTTATGGGAGGTCAACAATGAAACCAATATTTTGTATTAGACAGTTAGCAGAAAATAAGAAGTTGTCTATGATATTTATTGAGAAGGTAGGGTTCCTAGAGGGATTTTGAAATGGGTGTTAATGAAGAAAGGAATACCAAATATAGGCCTATTTTAGGTTTACCAAGCCATAAGGCGCGTTTAAAGGCGGGAAGAGATAGGAGCAGTAAAATTAGTAAATGGAATTTATGTTGATAGAAATAGTAGAAGAGAAAGATCAAAAAAGAGGTGGAGTGTGTAATAAAGAGTGGTATGTGGGGGAGTGTGTAAGTGAGGAGGATGCAGGAGTTCGAGTTCTGTAGAAGTTAATCACTAGGGTGGGCCACCCCAAATAATTGGTTAGAGGGTAAAAAAAAGAAGAAGAAATATAATATCATTCTAAATACATTATATAATTTAAAAATTAATAATAATTCACAAGTTCATAAGTTTATTTTTATTTATAATATATTTGTTCATCTATTTATTTATTTATTTATTGAAAATATAAGTCTTGGACCTACTTAATATTTACATTCTTATAAATGTCCAATGAAAGTGAAAATTTCAATGAATTTTTATAAGAAATTTAAAAAAAGAGAGATTTTCAAAATTAAATTATTAAATTATTTCAATATTTTTAAAATTATTTTATAATAATAACTAAAAAATTATTAAAGATTTCATCCAGTTATAAATATAAAACGCCCAAATGGTACAGAGTACAGGGTACAGGGAGAGAAATTTTATTATATATGATATATTGATATGAATTGTGAGCCATTAGACTGTTGATTTGCTAAGCCACTTAGACCTTTGTAATAAGAAACAATAATAAACATTAAATGAAATTTCTTGAAAGATATTAAGTACTTTACAACTGTGTTGTCTATATCACTTTTCCAGACTTATTTAAGATATAAAAATACATATTATATTCAATATTCATAGTGTGTGGACCTATCTTATATAATATTGGAAACAGTTTCATATGTCTCTTATATAAAATTAAGTAATTTCATAACATTACTAATTGAATATTCACAGCGTAAGTTGAAATTATAAGAACTTTCTATTAGGTGTAAAGGTGTATCCCATAAAGAATTTTAGTTCATTACCTATCTACCTATTGTATATAAATATAAATATACTGTGTATATTGTATATACAATGTGGCCTTCAAATAAAAATACGTTGTCGTTCCAATTAATATAGAATTCAAATATTGATGATTAGTGAATTATAAATAAAAAAAAGAAACGTTTGCGAATACTGACTTCTTATGCCCGTGATTTTGTTAACAGGTTCACAGATATCATGTATTAACACGAGAAGTTCTATTCCGCATACAAGTGTCTTTGGCTTTGAATATTGTGTTACTGGAACACCAACTATCGTGGATATTATGCATGCCACCACAATATAACGTGTAGAAATCATGTTATGATTCTGAAACACACAGAAATAAACAATAAAACATAAGTTCATACATTGAAACGAATATTTTAGTATTAAAATGTTTCGTGTTTAACAGTACTTCATACTTCTACTTCCCTTATTAAATCCATTATACCCAAATTCCATTTAACTAGTACCTCTCTCAAAAATTCTTCATTTAATAATCCCTCAAAATATAATTTCTATATCACTTCTTCGTCCTTCGTTAACACCATCCTATCTTTATCCACATTTTTTATATAACGAACATTTCTGAATTCCATGGATTGTTTTAGCCAGCCTTTACACTTCTATTTTCCCCTTATTTTATTCTTAACCTCTTATACAATGCATCATAATTCACTAATTAAGCTTTTCTTGCTGCACTTTTTGCTGCTTTAGATTAACTTAAAATTTTAAAACAAAATATTTAAATTCCAATGTATTATAAACATAGATCAATATGTCACGATTTTAAAAGCCTTACTTGAAGAAAATCAGGTGGTGATAAGTACTATAAGCTAGTTATCTCCTAAAATATAAAATTATAGTAAAGTTCTTCATGGGGGAGGGGAGGAATAAAACGACAAAAAAAAATTAACATATCATAAATCTTAAAAATCGTAATTCAAAAATACATGCGCGCAATAGTATAATATGCGCAATCGTATATCCCCATATGATATACATGTTTATACATTTATACTACGGTTGAATTGTATCACGATTATCTACACAGGTTGGCGTTCGTGCCTATCATGGTGTAGATAACCATGAATTGTATTTAGAATACGTATTCGAATACTTTTTCTTAAATGTATTTAAAATATAAATACAAAAACTTTTAAAAAGTATTCTAAATATTTAAAAATACTTTTAAGTTTTGTAATTTCTTTACTTTTTAGTATTTTATTATTATTGCACCTTTAATTCAATCAAATTACTATTTTTTTAGAAAATTTCGAATACTTTTACTTAGATTGGTCAATAAAATAAAACGTAATTATAATATACTTATACACAATACACATGTATATATTATAAGATATAATATAAAGAGAGTTTAGGTTTACCACCTATGTATATTGTTGTTACATTCAGGGCCACCCTGAAGAAATATTTAAGGGTGGGGGGATGAAATATGAAAAATAATAATGAATACTTCTCTTCAAAAACTTAACCCTTTCAGTCCCCAACGCCATTAGAATGGCATAATAATATAAAAGTCGTTATAAAATTGAATAAGCATAAAAAAATATTTTTTTAAAAAATGGTCATGAACTTATTTTTACTTTTGCCGACTTTTCCAGAATTGGATGGCCCTGACTACATTTTCTTTTGGAAAAATAAAACCTACCTATATAATATTATATTATCTATGTGCTTTTCGACGAGTCAGAATTTGTATATAGACTTACTACTTAAGTTATAACTTTACCAACAAACTAAAATAAGTCATTTTTGTTAGTTATAATACTCAACATCAGACATATATTTATATACCTACGTATTCGAATTTCAACTTCCGAGCGAAGCGAAAGGTCGAATCTAAAAAGTAAAAATATTGATGGACATTTTTAATTTTGAGTAGGAAATTCTGATAACTATCACCTAACATCACTATAATTATACCATCAAATTATTTTGGTTCTATTCCTGGTGTGGAGGTTGTGAAAAGTTTTAAAGGTTTTAAAATAAATAATAACCTTAACCTCTCTTATACTAGGCCAAACTAGTGATGGATAAATTCGGTCTTGATCTTGCAGTCTTGGTCTTGGTTTTGCAAAAATCAAGGAGAGTAAAAACATATTTTTTTATTTTATTGTGATTATATTTTAATTACAATACAATAATAATATATACCTATGTAGCTAAAATAAATTCGTTTTCATTGTCTGCAAAAGCAGATAGATTATATTATATACGCATTATGGCGGATACAGAGGTCCTGAAAGGAAGGGGCAATTTATAAGTAATAAGGTTAACAACCTTTTTATTTATGTCGTTTCCCTAACAGCATAAAGTACCTCTGGAGTGGTCGACCGAAATGGGAACTATCGGTTTAGTTTGCGTTACGGTCCTAGGTGATCTAAGGGTCGCCATGGAAGGCTTGATGCACGATCCCCGACTCTCCCATGGATCAGGTTCTCAATTCAGCCCTTTTCGGTTCAGATGGATTCCAAATCAATGAATTAAAAAAAAAAACTTGCAGGATAACATATTGTTTTTATTGTATTTTTCAATCCAATTATTAAACTGCTTTTTTGAACCGTATTTTTAATATTTGTTGTAAACTTTGAAAAAACTTCTTAATTCTGGTGACTGGATTCAAACCTTTGTCCATTGATTACTTAACAATTTTTGAACTCACGCTCCAATGGTACAAACGTAATCGGAATTGTAGGTACATAAATACTCGAAAAATGGTATACGATTAGACACCACTAACAAGGGGAAATTTTTAAATCGCCGCAACGTATTCAATAACATCCAGAACGGGCTTGAACTGGTGGCAAAATGTGTTATACACTAAGATATATAACATATTTTTATATTATTATTATTATACATATTTTTATAAATATAATTTTGGATTACTCATAACTCAAGGGAAAATGGATCTTATGCCTTGCGGTTTTGTCTAACCCCTCTTTTGTTCAAACCCCCTGTACATAGGTGCCCATTAGGGGATCAGGGATGGGAAAAATCCCAATACCAAAAAACGTGACTTTTAGTATATTATATACCAGAGTGTTTAACACACTTTGATATTAGTCCGATTCCGATCCTATGGACATCCATGACCCTATTTTCTTCCACAGCCAGTTTTGCCAAAAAAGTCGATTATAAGTAGATCTAATCAAATTGTTATTTTTCAGCTCATAATATGTAGCTCCCGGGAGCTAAATTTTGAGCTGAATAATAATAAGTTGATTAAACTATTTTGGGAAGCTTCTAAGAAGGTCCAGATAGTGCTCAGCAGGAATCATTTGTCATGACTGAGACGGGAACTTAACGGATGGCGCCCGAATCGATTTGTGCTGTTAGGGTTTACTCTAATTTTTTCGTGAAAGGAGGGAAGCAATAATCCTCATTGCCTCTCCTTTATTCGACCTTGTATACGTATAAATCAATTATTTATCCTTATTTATAAATTTGGTTATAAAAAAAAAAATGGAAATCTGCAAGAATTTGCATGACCAAGATCAAGATTAAGTTAATAAAACCAAGACCAGGACCAAGATTTATTTAACAAGACCAATACTGACTTCTACTGAGTTAACAAGTTAACAAGACCAAGACTGACTTTAAGTGAGTTTACAAGATAAAGGCCAATAATAAGATTGAGTCAACACGACCAGGACCAAGACCAAGACTCCCAGAGAGATGTCAATTTTAACAATTTCATTGAGATAAACGTTAAAAAAATATTTATTTAGGTAGGTATCTATCGAATCGGTTTTATTGTAAATAGGTTTTTTATAAAAACAGAATCTAAAATATATTATAGGTACCCATACATTTTAAATTATTTTGTACCTACTTATATTAGTAAAACATGATTAATGAAAAAATGACGTTCCGCGTAGGTAGGTACTTCATTTATGATAAATTAATATTCACAAATTAAAATAAAAGTTAATGTCAAAATATTATGACAATCGATGATAACTATTATTAATAATAATAGTATATATAAATATACGAAAATCTCAAAAGTAATATAATAACGGTAACTGCGAGCTGTATTAATTGTAATAATTGTATATATCTATTAATATTATTATTAATTATTATATTATATAATCATACAAGATAATATGTTATTATTATATTATGTTCCTAAAATGTATAAGTCAAAAACGATAAATCGTCTATGGCAATATTATAATTCTTATTTATATCATTATTATTCTGTGATGTACTTAGTACTCTGCCACTATAATTAAATGACGTTATATCAGTGGCGTCATTTGGGGGGGGGGGCGGTTAGGTTAAAATACAAAATAATATCAAATATTATAGTAATGAGTTTTGTAACATAACATATTAGTAAATACCTACCAATTTATATTATTATTATTAATATACCAATACTTATGTTTATTCATCCTGTTTTGTATATAGGTAATACAAATAGCATTGTCTACATAGAACCTCTTGAAAATACCAGTGCCGACATCCTCTTAAGAGGATATCAGCCCAAACAATTTTCAATGAAAAACTCATGTTAGAATTTATTATTTTTAACAACATACAAATATCTTGGAAATATGAAACAAAAATAAATTATAGATAACAATATTACCTAGTGCTTTACGGAGCTCTTTTACGATATTTTAATTTTTTTAAGTTATAGTTATTAAAAATAATTTAAAATGTTGAGTTTTTAACAACTCATAAAACGTGTTTAAATACACATAAAAAAAACGGCCTCGTAGGAAACTAGATAATTTTGTCTTTTGTTTCATGTTTTTAAGAATTTGTATGTTGTTATAAATTAGAAATGCAAAATATTTTCAATAAAATTTTATTAATTAATAAAAAAACAAAAAAAATAAATAAAAATTAGTCATTTTAAATATGCATATAAAATTTTTCAATTGTATGATATTCATTTTTCTTAAAATTTTCTGAAAATTAACCATATAGAACCCCTTGAAAAAAAGCCACGCTCACATCCTCTTAAGAGGATGCTACACTTCATTTTTCAAACGTTAAAATGACCTCCGTGTTTTCATAAATTAATGGTGTTTATATAGTTCAATTTTTATTACGAAAAAAGTTCATTATTTCTTATGTCTTCTATGTTTTCAGTGGACGATTTTTTTAGATAGATACGTTTTTTATTTTAACAAATAACAGCCAATTATAAAAAATTTTTTTATTTATTTCAAGTCTTCATAAAAAGCTGTGTTTTAAGTTGTTTTTAATTCTAACTTGTGAAAATACAGTTTAACTTCTCATATTTAATTTTGCTCAGATGTGTTGTTTGTCTAGTGTAATATTAAAAACCACTATTATGGAAATTCACGAACATATTTATTAGAAAATATAGTGTTTACACATTAATAAAAAGTAGTTCGGGTACGGGATATTTTTTGGATTTAATTTAAAATATACATAAATTTTAATTATTAAATTTTTATTTTTAATAAAATTTCATATAAATTGCCTATACAGAAACTCTTGAAAATCGCAAGTGTTGCGTTTTCTTAAAGAAGTAATTTTTTATTTTCCCTGTAATATTTAAGTAGACAATATAGAATATTTTAGGCCAGAACCGCATATAGCAGTTAAAACTAAATAAATTTAAAAAATATATTTTCAAACATTTAACTTGTTCCCGTATTGTTTAAATAAATGAGAATAATGATTTTTATAATGCTGTAAATTTACTAAAAATACAAAAAAGATCTCCATTTACTGCACAATTGGTAGATATAATTTTTATAATGATATTTGTTATTAAGATAAGTGACATAATAAATCCTACATAATTGTTTTTCTATCTTTTAATTTTAAATTTATTACCAGGACGTGTATTCAGATCCATTTCCGCAAAATTGCAGAAGAATCACTTTTGAATCACCAAAATAATTTTGCAAATTCATTCAATTAAATTTGAAAAATGTTAATATTTACTATAGGGGAGGGGGTTCGGTATAAATAATCTTGCAGCCCCACCCTATTAAAATCTAATTTTGAGAATGAAAGAGTGGCGTGCGAATTTTGAAAATAGGCTTGCAAATACATACGAATTGCGTGTTAAATAATTGCAAATTTTAAATTTTTAAATTTGTAATGAGGGGTACATACATTATGGATTATGTTATAGCCTATATAAAAATAGTGTGGCGTCTATAAAACGTAGGTACCTACCCTAATATAAAAACCAAATTTTCTGGGTTCAGAGTAGGTTAAAAAATGTTTTTGTGATTACAAATTGTTACATAATAATTAACATAATACCAAAAAAATTTTAGATCAAAATGTTCACTTTTTAATGGTGGGGCGCCAGGGTAACGTTACCCTAGCGCCCCCAGTTAAAAAACATTTTTTTTCGATTCCAGAGTTGGTTAGAAATTTTTTTATTGTGGTTACAAATTGTTACATAATAATTTACATAATACCATATTATTATTTTACACAAAATTTCGAAGTGGGGGTGCCAGGGTAATGCTCCTATATACTTCTACATGCACTCTACATTTTCGAATTATTTGAAAATGAACTACGAGTATACAAAATCCCTTAAAATTATCGCGCAAAGAACTGTCTAAAAATGGTTTTTTCCACGAAATCTCAAATATAGTGGGTATAGAAATTTTAAATTTTCTCAGAGTACGTACCTACATATTTTACTATTATATGTATTATACATTATTATTATTAGTACGTCATAAAATTTTCCAATCATTTTTTACATTATTTTTCATTATCATAATAATTTATGTTAATATTAATTGTTATGCCCATTTTATTGAACAAAATGAATAATTGATTTATCATTAGTTTCAAATTGAACATACTCCTAGTAGGGGAGATAAAATAGTTTTAACATTTTTTACATTACTATTTTTTTTTATAAACAAGATTTTTTTTTAAAATATAAAGTATTGTTTTATTGTATGCTTGACCCAAGTAAATATAGACAGGATATACTGCTTAGGCTCCATTAAATTAAAATTATAAACTAATTAAGACAGCAGTCTTAATTAGTTTATAATTATAATATAGGTCCTCCAGTTTAATAGATGTTCCATGTAAATAAGTAATAAAAGTACTATATATTTTGTTATATTATATTTTGTCTATATATTATTAAATAAAAATTGCTACTTCAAGGAATAAAAAATGCAAAAATAGTATCTAAGTATTAGATATTATATTTTAATATAAAATTGGTTTTTAATACAATTTATTGTTTAGTTTTATGGGCCACTTCAGTGTCAAACATTAACAAAGCACTCATCATTTCTAATATTATTCATATAGATATTATATCTAATAATGATATCCGGCTTCATTGAGGTTCTCGGTTATAATCTTCATATTATCATTAATATTAGCTCATTTCATTACTCAAACCTAAGAGACAAATAAATAGAAATAATAACGAAAATCGTATTTTAACCTACCTATTTACATTAAAACTAATGGATAGGAATCTAGGTATTGATTTATTATGATGTTTATTTTTATTTTTCTGAAATCGACTTTTTGACCATTAATCTCCGATCTCTTCGTACTATTAATAGTAAATATTATCTTATTGGTACCTACATTAATTATGATATTTTTCGATTTTCCTGTTAGGTTTTTTTACGGAAACTACGAAGTACAACGGAAATACAAAAATACTACCGACTTACAATTATTTCCTTGTCATTATTAAAACAATATTCTTAGATATTTTAAATTTATCCCAATAATATATTTTTGTAATTTATTAATGTAACTAATTTTCTCATTTATTTTTATTTTATCAACTTTGGGCTTTTTATAGCAAATAGTAATTATATATTTTGAGATTTTCATTTTATAAAAATGGTCATTTTAAAGTTTAAGACATGAAAATATTTTAATATGCCAAATTATTTTTTGGAGAAAAATATGCTTGGTTTTTTTCAAAAGTTATAAGAAAAGTTAGGAAAAATTTGTGTAAGGAGCTCTTAAAAAAATTTTCTGCTAGAGCCTTTTACATACCAAACCGATTTTATATACCAATTTGTGTTATGAAGTTCCAAATCTTGAGTATCTAGTTTTATTAAATATCAAATACTTATATTTCGGGAACAAGTTTTAAAAAATTTTTTCAAGTGACATTTTGTCTTTTTGGTTGTCATAGTTTTCAGTGTTGGTTTTCTCGAGTTATTGAAATTAAAAATTTAAATTAAAATTGAACTTTCATTATTCAATATGCTTAATTTATTTATAAATGATGTACCAAAATAATTAACATTTAAAGTATGACATAGAAAAAAAATAAAAAAAAAATAATCTTTATATTCACCTAATTTTTGATATATCTGCACATAACAACCAGACCCATATTATGTTTATGATTTAGAGTACTTATGGATATTTAAATTTAATAAAATGATAAAACTAAATTCTACAAAATATTTACTTTTATTTTGTAAATACGTATTTCGATAACAGCGTTATTATATTCAGTACACAATAACGACTTATCGTGTATTAGTCATACACAATAAGTTATTGTGTGCTGAAGAGTATACATCATTATTGAAATAAGTATGTACAAAATAAAAGTAAACATTTTGATGGAATCAAGTTTTATCTTTTTATAAAACAGTCCCATATTATTTGACATATATATACGTATATATTAGTGGTTCCACAAGATTATTTGAGATAAACATACCATTACATTCTTATAACACAATATAATGCGATCGAAAACAACACACAATAGTATAATACACATCTTAAGATACTATAATATAATTGTCTAACTAACAAAAATAATTGTATGAGGAATATATCATAATGAAAAATTAATACGTATAAAAATATTTATGAAAAAAAATTATTTCATGTTTCACAATTTATATTTTTAGCATACTATTTTATGAACGTTTCAAATTTATGTCGTTCTAAGATATATGTATCTATATAATAAGAATTATAACGAAAATTTATACCGGTAATGGATTTTATCAATAATAGTCACCTACAGTGCTGTAACTAGGACAATTTTTTGAAGGAATGATAGAAATATTTGTAACAGGAAGTGAAAAAAACGTTTTAATCACATAAATTATAATATTATAACTAATTTTTTCGGGTTTTAGGTGAATTACTCAATAATTTCATTAATATTCAATTGAATGTACCTATCTATTTATTACATAAGCTTGATATCTATATTTAAACTGTGCCTTTTCAATAATATTGTTGTTTACATTATTCTCTATCAACTTCGTCGTCGTTTTCTATTTCTGTTAGTTTTTTTTTCAAATTTTCAAATGAAATTACCAAAAAATAATTTTTAATACTTGATTTCGACGACAACATTGTGAATTAATATTTAAAAATAACAACAAACAAAAAATGTTAAAAACGATCAAAATTGGTTGCAGTCGGCTCATAGAATATCGTGGATTTTGCATCTTAATATATCTCATCAGTTTATCACTAAAAATCAAATTGTGTTATGTTTGCTATACTTTATCAGAATTTATTATAGGTTATATAGTAAATTATAGGTAATCC
The DNA here is from genome assembly GCA_025469235.1 of Pemphigus obesinymphae. Taxonomy (NCBI): domain Eukaryota; kingdom Metazoa; phylum Arthropoda; class Insecta; order Hemiptera; family Aphididae; genus Pemphigus; species Pemphigus obesinymphae. The sequence continues at coordinate 29,437 of JAIPRL010001968.1, forward strand.
GTAGTATACTAATATCTACAAGGGAAACGTGCATTGAATTTATTCGCTGGATATATTTTGTTAATCTGTATACCAAAATGACAAATTTATAATATGAAACATGAATTTTAAACGATTACAAGTTATTGTAGTATATCACAAAACATCCCAAAATATTTTACTATATAACAAAAATACATTTTACTATATAGATAAAGTAAAAATATTGACCTAATAATAAAAATAAATATTTTAAAATTGTTTTAAAGTTCGATTTTTAAGACCATATTATTTCTACACAATTTAAACTAAATATTTTGTTTTTATTATTACGTTATTTTTACGCTTTAAAAAACACTATCACTTAAAAAAAACTATTTTGTTTAACAAAACATAAACTATCTTTATATTCTCATTACTTTTTATAATAGATCATTGGATTTGAAAATCAATTATTGATTCAAAATATTGAAAATACATGTCCAAATTTCACTATGTTGTAATGAGAACTGGTTCTCTACCTACGTTCTTTTAACAACATTAATTACAAAAATGTGATAATAAGAATAAATATTATACAGTCCTACTTATAATAAAAATGCAATTTAAAATATAAAATATAACATTATATATTACCAGAAAATATCAGCGATGATCGACGAATATGGAGCGTTCTTAAACACAGAAAAAGAGCAAATGATCTCAGCTCTCAAGACTAGTCTCGCAATTCTACGTCTTAACTACTATTTATGGAGGCAAAAACAGTGAGTGTAGCCAACCGTACAGACAGTGATGTGGTAAAATTGTAGTAGTTTGTCAATTACTTTTAAAATGTAATTAAATAATGTTAATATGTAAATAAAAAAAATATATATATCAATAACTTTCACGTTTCCTGAATTAATTTTTATCAAGTTACATTACTTCAAAGTAATAACCGTTACAAAGGACTTTACATTTGTAAATTTTAATATTAAAAATTGTTATTACTTAATCATATTTGTATACCTTATCAAGATATCTGAGGTCGCTGGGGTATTAAAATATGGATGACGAAATAATAAAATAACGTATCTAGAAATGAGACAAACATACTCATATCTATTGTTAAACAGAATATAGGTTATACACTTATACAGTATGTAAATTAATTGGAAAATCAATAACCCTAATTCTTGATATAGTGCAAATATTTAACTGTATTTTTTAAAATAAAAAATATGGGCTATGTATTTGCATAATTTAAAAATAAAAATATTTCAAAAATCGTCAAAACATTTTTTGAAAAATTTTAAATAGCTATTTTATAGAGTTATTTATTAATAATATTGAGAAAAAAGTTTGTTAAATTTGTTGAATTTTGAACGAAGGAGAGCAATTCATAATTTCAAAAATATAGCAAATTATTACAAAATTTTACATTTTCACACTTTTTAATACTTGTAGATAGCTATATATAATTACAATTTTGCAATACATTGCTGCATTTTTGAAAATATTAATTTGTTCACATTCATTGTGAATCAATTGAATTTTGATTAAACCAAACTTAACAACATTTTTTCTTGATATTATCGATAAGTAACTCTATAAAATGGCTATTTTCAAATTTTTGAAATATTTTTTTTTTTATAAATCATGCAAAAACCGAAGCCATTAGTCATATATTTTATTTGAAAAATGCTCTAAAATATTCGCACTATATCAAGAATTAGGTCTACTAACTTTTCAATTAATTCATATAGTGTATAATGTAAAACTAATCATATGTTTGAATTTGAAAATACATTTTATTTACTTAGGTAATATTTTTGTTGGTTTTATACTAATAAATATATTTTTTACATTATGTATTATACTTTACAAAGTAAAATATAATGTGTTATATTATAAAAATTACTTTTGAATAATAAATTTGATACAATAATTGCCTAAATTGAAATTATACTTAATGAAATTACGATACTGCATTCAACGTTGCTCAAAAAGTAATTTAGTTAAAATAATTTATAATTTGTGTCACGTTACTAAATAATAATGAAATAATTATTACTTATTAATAATAATTACTCATTGATAAATATATTAGAGAACAGTGACGTATTTGCAGAGGAAATATGGGGAATAGATTCTTAACATTTTTTTTATAATATTTACTATAAAAATACGACTATTAAAAATATTAGTATTATAGTATTAGTATCGGCTAAAATGAATTTTCTATCAGAAAGCTCTCTACTCAAAAATTCCAAATCGACTATCACCCAAAAACGTATGTACAGACATATAAAAACATATAACATATAAGTCGATAACTATGACATATTTATATTATACTATTTTCTAACTTATAAATTGTTTTTGTTAAGATCAGTAGTTTTTCATTACCAAAATTGACATTGACCAACATTTTCAAGTGCTAACTAGAATAAACTTCCTATTAGAAACCTTTTCAACTGAAAACTCTTCTTTACTTATTCTACACAAAAAAGTGTACACATACATAAAAAAGCACATCATTGTAAAATCAATACATTCCTTGCTATGCTCAGAATCTAAAATTGAAATATTTGATGTCTATATATGAATGAATGACGCAGATAGATTATATATATATATATATATTTATATTTATACTTTGATAGCGATGTAATACTTCTATTTACAACATTTATCATTAGTTTTAATATGTCACTAATTGTTGATGAAAATGTATGTGGTATTAGGTAGTAGAACTTAATACATTTTATGATTATGAAATTAATGTCAAAACTCAAACGTGAATATTATATCCCCTCGAATTTATTGTGTTCAATATTTTTTATACATTTTCCAAAAATGGTAAAAAAGTTGAATATTTTCATAAAGGCGACATAGCTCAACAGCCAATATTCATTATTGTAAAATATAAAATATCTATTTTGGGCATTACTAATTTTCGATTAATAACAGGTTTTCATTATTTTTCATATAGTTCTCCTTTATTTTTATGAAAATTACCATTAGAAAAATTTAAAAATATTACTACTTTCAATTAGGAACCAACTAGATTACGTTAAAAAGTTTTATCCAATAACTAGTTTCCTATCCAAATTATATACCATAATTTATTAAACGTAAATTAATCTAAAACGGAACAGATTTTAAATGTATAATTATATTTATAAAATTTCAATAATAAACTCTATTATAATTAAAAAGAAGAATTTTTTTCAAAATATCATTAGTAATGATACACATTTCAGTATAAGGGAGGTTTTCCTCATCTATTATATCTACTACCAAATCATAATGCTAAATACACCACTGCAGTGTAGACATTAGATAGTCAATAATAAACAATATGAACACTATTTTATTACATTATCATTTATATCTATTGAAATATGAATTCGTTAAATTACATCGTAAATAGGTATACCCAGCGATCGAGTCAGGGATGGTTTTAAGATAAATACTTGGAGGGATGTATGTTAAAAAATTGACTCAAAGTGTGGTCAGCAGTGCCAGCTTTAGGGGGGGTAAGGGGGCCATGGCCCCCAAAGTCCTAAAAAATAGTAAATATTTTATGAAAAAAAAGATTAACTTAATTATTTAGGCCCTCCCCAAAAAAAAAAAAATTAAATACTAGAGCCTCTTCTAGTGGTCGGGGGAGTACTAAGCAATACATTTTTATCTACATAGATGTTAACAAATTGTAGTTTTATAAACACTGATTGTTTCATTCAGCAGTGTTTCCAATATTTCTAACTAAAGTTATATTAAGTTGATTGAATGTCTTAAACTTCAAAATGTAAGATATGCTAACCTATAGATGTATTGTTATAACAATATGAGCATAGTCTTTTGTGATTATTAAATACTTATTTAGTTAGGTAATACATTTTTTATATTTACTTATTTTCCTTTTTAAAATGCCATGTTAATCATGAATGATTTCAGAATATAGTTCAATGAATAAAATATAATTTATAAAACAATTACAATAAGTTGGTACCTATATTAACATATTTGTGTAATTAATATGAAATATATTATTATTAGTAATATAATTCAATAACTAAGCGGTCAATTTGAAATATGTTTATTATATTTTTAACATTCTATTAACAAAATATAAAAACAAACAACTTAATCAGTTAATTAACATAAAATGTTTAAGTAACACATTTAATTACTATGCAAAAGTAAAAACACCAATTTTAAAAAATATATTTTTTCAAATTTGAATCCTTCTTTGTTTTCCCAATGACCATTTCTTAACAATACAATCAAAATCAATTTGGTCAGTAATGTCTTTTTCACAATTTAAAATCATTAGTGAATTCAGTCAGAATTCATTGTGGAGCACAAACTATGCTTGATTAATTTTAATTTACTAAATGTTCGTTCACGAGAAGCAGTAGTTACTGGAGCTATAAATATAAGGCTATATAACCTATTTGCCTAAGGTAAAATTGTATGCAACTCCGTCGGTTTTTCCATTACTTGCATTATTGTCCTACAATTTGTGTATTAATGGCATAGTATTTCCCACTCAGTGACTACTGCATCAAAATCCATTAACAGACCACCTTTGCTCTTTGGAGGAAAGAGAGAGAATGCCATGGTTAAATTTTCAACAGTTGCTTCTTTGATTTTTAATGGAACCTGTATAATATTAAAAATTTATTGAAGTGTTGTAATAAATATTTTAAGATTTTCTTTTGACAAATTTATAAGAGTATCTAATCTGATTTGAATTATTTTCTATAAAATGTTAATAAATCAATAATTGCACAGTTGTTAGAATTATTATCAATTCTATTAGGAATTTTTTTAATTTGGTGGTAATGTTTAAAATCTCTTACCGGATCAATTCCAAATGATTCAACAGTTTTTTTAGAACTTTCAATTAAATTATCCATACTTATATTATCCGATCTTTTATTTTCCAATGATGAAATAGTACTGTTAATATATATGCATCACATATGTTCAATTCATTAGCCTCTAATTTTTCACTTAAATTTTTAAGTTTATACATAATGTTTTTCATAAACATCAATGATAAAAAATAATCAAAATTTAACATTTTTTTTTTTTTCAAACTAAGAGCTTTTAATTTTGTTAAATTGTCAAAACTTCTTGAAGTAGTAATATTTTCTAAAGTATTAATAATCTGGTTTTAGAGAGATTTCTTAGTTACAGACTTCCTTCAATATTTTTCATGTGTTCAGTTAAATCTATGAATTTCTTAGTACTTGCTGAAAAAAATAGATAAATATATTCAAGTACATCAATCAAGTCCCCAACTTTAGGGCTGGTATTACAACTGTGTTGAAGAAAAGTATTCATCCTATGTGCTTGACATTGTATATATGGCACTGAATGTCCTACAAAGTCAGTGAAAAAACCCTGAACTCCTTTATTTTTTCCACTCATATTACTAGCACAATCGTATGATTGAAAACTACATTATTAGCATTAATTTCATGTTTTATAAAACTATCATAAATACTTTTTGCTATACCATATCCTGTTTTATCCATATATTTAGTTATATCTAACAAGCGTTCATTTGTTACACCATTTTGATCAACATGCCTTTTACATATAGCCAATTGATCTTTCAGCGATATGTCTGGTGTTATATCAGTCATAACAGAAAATAGTTCAGAATTATTAATTTTTTGAATAATATTTTTACGATATTGTTCTGCAAGTAATTCAATAAATTAATTTTGTGACTTTGAACCAAGGTATGTCACATGATAAGGACGCATATTTTTATCATTGAGCCATCTTTTCACAATAGGATTATGTCAAGAAAATAATAAAATTATTTAATAAAAATGTCAATTTTGAGTCTCATTTTCTTGTTTATTGTGGCTGCGAAAAGCTAATTGCTGTCTTGCTAATATACGATAATAGTATTATAATTGCTTGCCAATTAACTTGTTCACTATTTTGGAATATTGCCAATTGTCAAGCCGATTTATTAAAAATAAAATCAATAACTTGACTGATTAGTAAATGTACAATAATCTAACATAGCTACTTTATGAGATGCAGATGAAAAATTTAAAGGTATTATAAAATCTAATATTATCAACATTCAATTTATATTTCTAAATTTAACGTTTTAAATATCTACCTTGTGTTTTACACTTTTTTTTTTCTATGCGGTTGAAAGGATTTTCATACACAATTTCTGCATCATATATGTCTTCTTTTCTGTTGAACTTATATCATCTGCATTCTATAAAATATAAATAATTTCAAAATAGTAAGTGTTCAATTATTTAAATCATTTTTAAAGAGAAAATGTCTCATTACACCTAAATTATTTACAAATTCATAGTACACATTTTATTTCTGTTTTTAAACTTTAAGGGATACAATAACAATGTTAAACATGAATGTTACTACTTATAAATAAAGCATTAAACATTTAAAAATCAAATCAAATTGCAATAGGTAACTATTATAACTATCTAATGTAATTTGTAACTAAAATATTATGATGTAGAAATATATACAATATTTTATTTAAAAAATTATACCTATACATTAATTTGTTATTTTATTACCTTTATAAATGAGTAAACTTTAAAAATCTTTATTTATAGCCTATAGGTTAGTAGGTAATAGGTTACCTAATACAAAATATTATAAAAAACTTTTGGTCACCAAACAAAAATGAGAATAATAGTAAAATACTTTTTTTATATTATGATATATTAATATAAAATATGTACTTGCGTAAAATATTTAATTTTAAAGAATTTTATAGTATTATTTTATCATTAGATAGTATAATCTAATGGCTAATGCATCTTTGATCACCTTATTTAATGCAATATGATTATATTATTATGTGTTAATATATACAATATTTAGTTTTAAAAAATATACTGTTTATATAGGTACTAGTAAGTAGGTACTTATATAGGTACTAATACCCAGCTATTTCATAACAGTCAATTAAATTTTAGTCATTGTTAATTAAAATTTAATAAAATAATATTTTAATTAAGTGTTAATATATTGATGTATAACACGTCTTATAACCGGATAATAATAAAATTAATATTTCACTTATTAAAAACAAGGACCTAATAGTAGGTAAAATAATAGAAAAAAAATTACTCTAATTTATAGAAAAGTCGATACCTACTCCAACTGATTCAAAACTTTGAATGAGCAATTAATATATCTTATTCCAAAAAACAACACGGGTTTTCATTTTTTTTTTTTTATAAGTATTTAATTGATAATAATATATAGGTTCTTTAACTTTGTGTTTACAGTTTGGTCGGGCAACAGCGAAAGGGTTATTGGCGATTCCAAAACTAACGTCTTTTACTTTTAAAGTTACGCATAAACTGAAACCAAATCGAACGAACCAAAAAAAAAAAAACAAACTGCCGGTTGAATATACGAGTGCGTCTACTTGCACCGAAAGGCTGGCCAAAATCCGCATTTCAGTTCAGCTCGAGTTTCGACCGTTCAAACATGTTTGATTTTTTCGACAAAATGAGCCGATAACAAACCGGTATAACGTGCGTCAACCCCGGCGACCAACCCATATAAATATCTTTAATTAATAATAATAGTAGATAATATTATGTATTATAAAAGTTCTAGAATATTGTTGAATATTCACGGTGTCAGTGTGTCAACGTAGTTTTCTTAACATAAATAAAATGTCTTATAGCTTTGAAAAAAAAGACTTGACTAGTACTGTTTTTGGGAAAAACCAAATTTGGAACCAAAAATATGTCAAATACCGTAATAAGAGTGAAAAAAGCAGGGAGTCAAAACGGGTTTGAACCCGGGGTGAAAACCCGTGTAACCCGCAAAATATTAAAACCGTATTAAAGCCGAAACCCGTAACCCGGAAAAAGTGAAACACGTTTTTTAAACCCGTTTAATAATTATTATAATTTATTTATTTATTAATTACGTTATAATTATTTATGAATAAATAGAACTATAAAATAAAACATAAACACGTTTAATTCTGATCGAAAAATTACCTCTTTTTTAAGCTGCACCCCCCCCCCTCTCCGAGTGGCAAAATCCGCCACTACTTATGATAACACGAACACGAACTTTAGGAAATTCATATAAAATTATAAACAGTCGTAAGGTTTTTTATCTATGCTACGGCTGCAAGCCGCGCCTTGGAACACGTATCTTTGTATAGAAGAACAAATCGAACGGCCAGCAGACTCCTCAAAATGACATGCCTATTTCTTACAAATTTTAAATTTACCTAATCTAAATAAAATTAATTGCTTTACTTAAAATATAATATTTTCCTTAAACTATTTGAAAGTTAATTTTTTTATTTCAATGAGCGTCTTATAATAAAAATGACAAATAATAATTATTTTGTACCTACCAATATAATATTTAATACTTACATAGGTATTTTAGTGAATTGTTGTCGCATTTGTTCGCCGTTCAGTGACAAAATATAAAATAAATGTTGTATAATAGTAATAATTGAACAATGGATATTTGTTTCATGTTTCCGACGATAGTCTTGATCAAACGAACTTCCACATGACAAACATTCCAACTTAATGCGTTTGCGTTTTTTTTTTTTTTATTACCTATAATTGTTACACATTTTAAATTAATTAATTAATGCACACAGAACAATAATAAAGATTCACAATAAAATACACTATTGCAATGTGGTAGTCCCACTCGTAGGTTTTCAGGTTTTACGTATAAAAATTATCTCATTTTGGTTGTTCATACAAATTTCTATTTTTACCATCAATGAGGGTAATAGATAATGGTATCGACCGAAGTTCATTGTACGAAACATAATTTTGTGTACGGAATACCACGGATAAAATATATACCAACAATGATAATATTTATAGTAGAGTATATTATACTTATCTTATATCTATGGCGTATATAATATTATATTCTTGATGGGTGGCGGACTGAAGTCGTTAAATATTACATCATAAATTTATGCGTTTTGGATTTTTGAAGAAATTGCCGACTCCGTCCTCAAGTGCGACCGTATTCCCCTTAAAATAATAATAAGTATTAGATTATAGTATATATTTAATAATTTTTATGTATTTTTTTGAATGCATTTGTTATAATTTTGGTTGTTTAGGTTATAATTTACAAACTACTAAATTTATTCTACTTACAAAACAGATAGGTGAATATCTAAATAAGTTAAAAAAATATATTAATAAGTATCCAGCCGTTATCTAGACCTTTACGCTTAAATTCCGTGACATCACGAAATGATAACGAGCGTTACATTTTTTTTCTTAAACGTTTTGTTACGTTCGACACATAACAAAATTTAACCATGAAATTCTTGTAAAGTCGGATTCACAGTAGAGCTTTTAGAGTGGTTACGTTTAAACTTCTATTATGTTCACCAGTCTTTACATCGATATTTTAATTTTCTTGTCTCTAATTAGTTGATGCTGTGACACTACACGCTAAAAGTTCTAGTGCGAATCCTCCTACACAAGGATACTATATATGACAAGTTAAGTAATTAGAGGACACCACGTACCCAATTTATAAAGGGTAATTTATGAACAGGCAATTTTTTTAAAAATTAAGAAAAATAAGAATTTTCAATATACAATAAAAGTAGGTAGGTACCTAATTTATAAATTATATTGCAAAAAATTGAAGCGTATACCCAAAACATTATTTACAACTAAATCACTAGGTATAACCATGGTATATGCCATCTATACAGACGGCATAGAAGATAAAAAACATATCCTGTATAGAATAGTTTAATACGAAATACAATTAGGTACCTATACGTAAATTAACTTTCCAATCAGAAAACCTGTTTTGAAAGTTTCATGCTTACTCTCATTTTCCGATATTAAATTATAAATAATGGATAATGAGTAAGCATGAAATCTTTGTACCAAGTTTTCCTAGTTACCTTAATACGGGAGCGTGTAAAAACTTGGAATGTAAATATCTGGAACGTAAAAAATTAGATTATGTAAATCTGGAATTTAAAATTTTCATTTCCGTAAATATTTAAACGGTACAAATTTGAATAGTAAAAGTTTTTCAGTACAAAATTGGACAGTAAAAATTTAAACAATAAAATTCTGGAACCTTAAATTTTGGAATTTTCAAATCCATAAAAATGTGGACGGTAAAAAGTTGAAATTTTTACAATCTTCATAATCTGCAATTTTATGTTATTGCCAAAATATATTTACTATCATAAAATTTAATGTTATTTGTTAATTTTTGCTAATTTTGATATAATAGTATATCAAGTAAGGTTACGGAATATTTTAATTGCATACTGTAATCTTAATACGGTTGAAAGCAATGTATTATTTCATTGATTTAGACCAAGAAGCCTAGCAAAAATAATGGTACTTAGAATTTTCCGATTTTAAATCTGAAAATATATAAAGATTCTGTAGGTTTTTTACTAGAGAATGTTGAAAGCAGAATTTTTATATTTTAGCTGAACAGTTTTTAAAAAGAGTATTTAATTTTTAGAAATGTAGCAATTTGAAAATAAAACCTAATATAAAAAAATTACTTCCAAGATTCTCTAGTAAATAACTTGCAGAATCTTAATATATTTTCAGAATTAGGTAAAATTGGAACATCCTGAGTACCATTATTATTATTTTTTTCATTTATTATTATTTTTCATAGACTTTTTGGTCTATACAGACGCAAAATGCAAATATAATTTTTATATCGTTTACCGCCAAATGACGGTACGAGAAGCATACCTACTCGAGTATACTGAATCATTATTAGACATTAGTTCCGAGAATAATTGCTCGGTTGTTGTCGAGTTCGATAACAAAACTGATTAAATTATTATTTTACAATCCGATTGAACATATTTTATGATGTACATTTCTACATTGGATTATTTATTATATAAGGGTCGGTACCTACACACCGACGATATTTTTTCGTACGATATTTTTATCGTATGAAAATATTATCGTACGATATTTGAAATAACATGGACATAAATAGAGCTGTTTACATGAACACGATAAAATATCGTACGATAAAATTATCATACGACATCTCGAAAAGTGTCGGATGTAATAATTTATTGTACGATAAAATTACCGTACGATAATTTTTGTATTTATCAAAATGTATGAAAAAAAATGATACACGAACGATAATTATCGTGCGATAAAACGAAAAATAAGTTTAGTACCATGTCGTCTTCCAACGAATATAACCTCTCCGTCGGAGCAAATTCGCCGTTGGCGAAAATCAATGATGAGAATATAAATATTGACATCGATATACTCATTAGTGAAGTCGAAACAAGACACTTACTTTGAGATAAGAGTCTGGATAATTATGCAGATCGAAATTTGAAAAGAGAGGCATGGGAAGAAATATTTGTCATATTGTATCCAGAATTCAACAATATCTCTATTCAACAACAAAAATTAATTAACAAATTATAAACAATTTATTTATAATTTAAAGCCGCGTATTGATGTGCGAGCCGAGCCGAACCTACCGCGAACCAATAGCGACAATAATAATTTGGACGGCGCACAGTGGATCGTTTCTGAAATAAACCGGACATTCAAATATATATTTTTTTAATTTTTGAAATTTTTTTGGTCGAAGTTTGTAAATAATTTGGTTAATAAAATAAAATAATAGTTTGTCAGGTATTAAGAAATTAAAATTCGGTAACCATCAAGAACCGATTTTAAAAGTTATCACAATTTCACTAATGTGCTATACCTATCGCATAATTATTAAATTTCAGATTACAGATATAATGAATTTCCGTACATTATTTTTTTTTCCGATTTTAAAAATAATTATTTTTTTATTTATAGTACTCTTTCCGACACAGTGGGACACGTATATCCCACCCAAAATTCACATTTGCGACACGGTGGTACGAAATATAACCCACCTTCTAAAATATTTTTTCTGAACAACACGATTGATTTTGTACCAATACAATTTGATACCAATACTTGATATAAATAGTTTTAATAGCCTATTGTGTATGTTGTTATCGCAAAATAATCCGGGGAATCAATTATTTCGTGATTTTATTTGTTTATCTGTTTACCCAATTGATATTTAATTTTTTTGACGACCAGTTACTTATTATTTTGTTTTATATTATATCTATATATATATATATATATATAACATATTATAATATAATATAATATATATATATAATACCCTATTGTAGGTATTATATTATCAGTAGGTATATAATTTATATTTTTGATTTTACATTAATTAGATAAGAAGTGAATAATTAACTTTATCATAGTATTTATTTAAATAATAATTGATAAATAATACTCTATATAAAGGAGATTGATTAACATATTTAAATACAAATTATCTTATAATAAAATAAACTTAGTTATTATAATACAATATTAAATTATCAGTTTAATTATTTTCCATTTTGACATATGTTTATAACTCATGTATACAGCTACAATGTTATCCATTGCAAAATATTATTATAGTATATAATAAGTTTTATAAATAGTTTTATTAAAAAACTACTAAAAGACTCACTATATGTATTTATTATTACAGACGTGTGTCACGTGCAGATGTGCAGTATGTTTTGTCAAGTATACTATAGTAGACAGTAGTAGTAGTAGGTATACCTATCGTATAATATTTTCATACGATAAAATATCATCCGTGTGTACCGGCCCTAATACGCATGGTACCTATTGATTATTACCTAACCACCACTAGGCGCTAGCTAACGTTCGTGGTCACCAAATTTTAAAACATATGTTAATTACTGTGTCTTTATACATTTATAAAAAAATTTTATATAATATATATGTAGGTATATCTATATATATTATATATTTGTAAATCCTCCAGTAAGCCACATAGCCTATGCAGATTATTATTTTACATTTTCCGATACTTAAATCCTTACTACATCTAACAATTTATAATATACTATAGCATTTAATTATAATTACAATTTATAATATACGGGATGCAGAAAATCCATTTGAAATGTATGATTCTCATTTATTAAAATAATAGTTCAGTTTATAATAATAATAGTGAATAGGTAACCTAATTCCACAAATATAAATAATTGGTAGGTATACAACAACCTATCTTACATAGGTACCTACCTAATATATTATTTAGGTACCTACCTACTAGTATATATTATATCAATACTAATTATCTACTAATGAATTAATTTGATATATTATATTGAATTCCAGGTATTTCCTAAAAATATTGTGTTAAATGTAATTATGCCTATACCTATGGGGACAATAATGAATTCATTCAATGTCAGACTTAATAATTCCTTATAATTAGGTATCTATTTAAAAATATAAATAAAGTATAGTATAATTAATAAGTACCGACTCATTTTTATTCCAGAGAGTAAATGGAGATATTTTAAGTTTCTTTAATAAATTAATTTATTCAACTAATTTGTGTTATAACAAACATCGAAATTCAAAACGTGAAAATGATAATTGATAGGTAGTATTTGATAATATAAAGATAAACATACTGATAAGAAGAAAAATATATATTATCTCTTTGATATTGTGCTTATAAAGTAATATTTATACTTAGAATATTCTTAGAAAATACTTAGGTAAGAAAAAACTTGGTATTATTTATGAATACCGATTATACCTATGTAGCTACTAAGATTTTTCTTAGCCAAGTAATACCTATTTGAGGAAAAACCTAGTGCTATCTATGAATTTGGTCATATGTAAAAACTAGACTGTGTGGGCGTCGGGATTGCGTACGCCAAGATCGTATGATTTTTTGGTATTTTTCGCATAAAGAATCATCCCCACTTAATTAGTGGCGCACATTGGACACTACGTTTTTTTTACCTTGACGGCGCGCGTGAAGGTCGTCCAGTGAACCGGATTTGTGGACAGGGGTGTGTGTGTGGGGGGTGGGGAGCGCAACGACCGGTCTCTATTGTTGTACAATCGAAATATCGTTATTTTTTTTTTTCCATAAAAGAGGATATCCTACATTCTTTTTCGGAGTCGGCATATATTGGGTAGGTATATTTCCTGTCGGTGTCCTTTCCCCGTGAAATATATTATGCCCTCTGTGCGCTCGATTGAAATGTATAGAGAGTTTGTATTTTTAATATTGGCATTTTGAAAGAGACTTAATATTTGAAAGGTGTCTGGGAATGCGACAATATATTGTATTTGAAACGATATTTATTATATTTTTATGTACCGATCGTTTATTTTAAGCGTCTTTTTTATTTTTCATATAGTAACACAACCGGTCCCTTTACTCAGATACATCTTTGTACACCATCATTTATTGAACAATTTGTAATTAAAAAATATATATATATATATTTTTTTAAACATTCTTCATATTATATATTCATCAAATATAGAAATAATAATAAAAAATAATAGAACTACGTATATGTAAATTATTGTAACATATTAATATGTACCTATGTATTTATTTTGTTAAAAGTTTGCGATGTGTGTGTGCACGATTTCATTACAATACAAAACTGCTCAGAATTGTTTTTTTTATTGAATTTAAATACATTTTTAAACTTTTCTTATTTTTTAGGGCATTACAATTCATGTCCTAGTCGTTACATACTTTCAAATTCAATACGTATAATACGTATATTATTCGTATATTATGGAATCAAAATTTATTTTTTCGGCCACTGAGGATTACCGATTAATCAAAGAAATACGAACTCATAGAGAATTATATGATAGTGCACATTCAAAACATAAAGATGGTGTACATATGCAAATATGTGATTCAATTCAACAATTTTGAAGATAAGACACTAAGAACAAAATTATACCTTACGCAATTTCATTTAAATTACTTTTAATTATGTAGGTTCCTCTACTAATAATATATAGGTAGGTAATTTAATTGAATCATTAGAAAAGAAGAAAAAAATGTAAATTTTTTAAGTTATTTTAAAAATAAAGTACCTACCTATGGAAAATTTAAATATAAAAATTTACTTTATATAAACGTTTTTTTTATCATTTTTCGATTTTTGTAATTTCAATATATTTATAAATGTAATAAAATACATTAAACTATCCTAAGAATATTCACTCAGAACTACATATTTATAGTTTTATAAAATATTTGTATTTATATAAATACGTATGTAAAAAAAAAGTAAGTGCATATTTTTAGAGCATATTTGTACTTTTTTAAATGCATAAATGCATGAATATATTTAGTACTTTTTAAGTGTATTAAGTTCCGAATCCTAGTAATGAATGATGAACCAATGAACCACTGTTTTATAATATTTTGTCATATAATTTTATACTTATAATGTTATATATTATGAATGCTAAAGTATAGTACCAATAGATCTAAATGTTTATTTGAAAGTTGTGATAGAATTTGATGTTTTGTACATATTATTAAAAAATGAAATGAAAAAAGTATATAAAAAATGGCACTTAGTTATAAATTGTTTGCAAGATCTATATTGTAAAAAAAAACTATTTCGGTGAAAACCAAAAACGTATTATGTATAATAGTTAGGCAGGTACGTATTATTTTTAATGACAGTTTGATTTTTTTACTGTTCTTAATTATTAATTAGATTCTTAGTGTCAAAAAAATATCAAAACAAAATTGAATAAGGTTAACCAAGGGACTAGTTTTTGCATTAGCTTTAGACCCCCTGCAATTATTTTCAACTTTAACTACTGATCTTATATCTACCTACATATTATACAAATATTATTTATTATTCATCTGTATTCTATACGAACTGTTAAATTATTTTTGTAATTTTTTTCAATATTTTTTTCCTATGTAGTTATTGTTGCACAGTGGGAAGTCTTTAATAAACCTCTATATAAGTAAATAAATTAGTTGACCTTTACTTACCTTAATGTAATTGTGAGTTTTTCTTCGGGCCATATAGATTCAGAAACTCGATAATGGGTCATTTTGGTTAAATCGGTTTTAACTAGAGTTAAAATAATAAAAAAAAAACTGGTCTTGGTTTAAGTGAAAAAATTCTTGAAACTTTGTTTCGTTATTTTTTAAATTCCCATTTATTAATTGGTTAAAAACCCACTGTCACGGCAAAAGAACAATAGATCTACCGAATTTCTTGGAGTAGTTAAGATATTGGCAAGCTTCCTCTTCCTCCTCCTCTTCCAGAAATTCATAAATTAAATTATTATTATTTATAATAATTTTATTAACATAATTATCCATAGTTTTGTTGGTTATTGTAATTATTCAATATGTATTTGAACAACACGTTTATTAAATATATATACTAAAAATACACCATAAACCACACTTCGATGAGCAAAAGTGTTATGATAATTTTTCGAGATCAACTACGTACAAATCAAAAAATAATAAACTTAATGAAATCATTTTCCACGTAGCGATTTTTATTTACTTGAAATTCGAATGCGTCTGACGCGTCTGGACACAGCTAGGAAGACGTCGATATTCACCGTGTCGTGGTCAATACATATTTGCGTTCTAGTCTTCACATTACAAAGTTAAAATATTTTAAAATAAAATTAATAATTTAATCAGTTGGAAGTAAATCGTATAAGACATCGATACTTGTCGTGTCGTAGTTAATACATATTTGCATTTTAATTTTCATATTAGTATAATACACGTCATATTGTGGTCAATACATGTTTATATTCTCTTCATCGTTTATATTCAACTAATTTCCTAATTCTGGCCAGGGACACACTTTTCGAATCCATTTCCCCAATATAATACACCCTGAGCATATCACGGTAAGGTCTCCTCATTAAACTCGAATAAATAATCTCGTGCTCTCTATATATCTTTGATAAATACATCGCGTCGTAAACGTAGATAGTACCTACCGCCTGACGCGTACCTAAAGGCATACCTCGTATATCACGCGTTCCTTAAAATACCAAACTCCTTTTCATTAACTTAACTTTTTTCTTTTTTTTTTTTAATTTTATTTTATTTATTCGTTTTTGCAATACGACAGTATAATAATATTATTAAAAACAAAAAAACCATTTAATGTTAAATTTATGTTAGTTATTTGACGTTATTGCTTATTTATACTGTGCCGTACAAAACGTTATCGAGGTTATGTATGATTATATTATATCTCTGTGATATTAATACCGGGAATATTATTGATAGACATTAAATTGAGACTTTGAGAATTACGTAGGTACTAAAAATGACTAATTTTCGAAACAACATAAATAGTTTTAATTTTTAATAATTATTTTTAAAACTTTTAATTCTATGCTAGATTTCATATATTATATTTATTTATTCATACTCAAAGCATAAAATATATATAAAAAATGTCCTAAAAATAGAAAAATGCAAATTAATGCAAAATATTTTAAATTCTCTGATGTATGAATCGAATTTTTCATTTGGAAAGCATTGCACTAGACCACCTACTAAAAAATTTATTTTGCATTAAAAACCATTGTATTAGTAATGACAAATTATTTCTTTCATTAAATCACGATTCTGAGCGGAAAAACATAAAACTATTACTGCTAAAAACTATTTGTAAATTTGTTTTAAAAAATTGTATGACCATACCTATGACGTATCTAATAGTAAAATACGAGTACACCTAAATGTTGCAAAAAATGTTAGTAAGTTTCTAGAATCATTATTAAAAACGAAACGAAGAATTAAAGTAAAAATTTGTAAATCTAATTGTATTTTAAGCTTACTTTTTAAAGATCCAGACTCGGGAGAGTTGTAATTTGTAAGGTATGGTGGGAGAGGAAGCGAAAATATACAACACATATGGTGTACCTACTCAATATTTTTCTGTTTATAATAATTTTAGTCACTTATAATTTATAATTGTCAATAGACACGTAAACGCCTTGCAGGTTTGACATCTAAAACTGGTTATAATTCAACTTATAATCGACAGAAATCTCGACTGAAAAAAGTCTATAAATATGAAATAGCCAATAGGATACAGGGAATCATTAACTGATTGGGTTTGATGATCGAAAGACGAAAATAGTTTACTTTTTGTTTCGAATATCATTTGTTTTAGTAAATTATTTATATTTCAATTTTTGAAATACTTAAAAATGTTGTTCATATAGTATAAGCATAATAATATAATAATATACATAATGTTATGACTTATAAAATACAATTTTTTAAATTGGCTAAATTATAAAATATATAGGTATACTGATATATAGGTATACTCAGTGCCGGATCTAGAGAATTTGTCGCCCGGGGCAAAAAATAATTGCACCACCCCTTTTTAAATTTTAATAAGCTAAAAAAAAAAAAGTCATTCGTCAATTCCTATTAAAAATTAAGTGATCAATGGGATCAAAAACGGGACGAAAAGTTGAAATATTTTTAGATTTTGCGCCCCATCATAATGACGCCCAGGGCAAGTGCCCCGGTTTGCCCCCCCCCCTAGATCCGGCACTGGGTATACTGATCGTACTTCACAATGCACTGCAAAATTTCAATTTATGGGAGGGTAAATCAAAAAAAGTTATGGTTTATAATATAAATGTTCGAACGTACATAAAATAGGTCGAATTGATAGGTATACCCCATAAAATTATTGGTAATTATCAATTTTTTTGCAAGAGATCACTCCACGATAAAATCGATATGATAAAGTCGAAAAAATATTATTATAAACGCGATAGGAAATTATTCAATTATTATCAATGAAATAAAATCGATGGCCGGTACCTGCACAGTGCACATGCATAATATACAGAATAGACCGGTTGTACACATAGCAGGGCCGTCTCAAGAGGGGTGTCTCACTCCTCCCCCCCATAGGAAAACAGTTGAAAATAGTAGAAAATGTCGATGCCCTTTTTTTTTTTTTTGCTTATTCACGTTCATGAACTATTTTGAAATTTTTAGTTGGTAAATTATAAATTATTAGGATTGTAGTCAGCAAAATGAGAAAAAAGTTGATTACCTTTTTTTTGTGCTTATTTTGCGTTTTGAAGCGAAATATTATATAATTTTTTATATATTTTAACCCCCCCCCCAAAAAAAAAAAAAAATCTTTCTTCGGTACGGCCTTGGTAACACAGTGTAGTATACAGTAATAGTATATAGATATTAGCATATTAATATATTATTTGACGTAAATAATATTTAGGTATCCAATATAGTAAGTTTTTATTGTGATATTATTATGATTATTATATATTTAACATTATAAAAAATGATTTACGATTATAATGAAAGCGAGTGACTGAACTGGATATTGATAGAAACCAATATTTCTGTTTTTATTTGTCATTATAGTTTATCAATATTACAATGCGTCGTAGTTGACCGGAGCAACCTCCCCCCATACAAATTTTTTCGTGTTATAAATAAATTTATAAAATTTTCATTTCCCTAAAAAAAATGTAATCAGATAAAGTTTTACCCCCCCCCCCCCCATAAAATAAGTTCACATAAAGTATTACAAAATTACAAAATATATAAATACATTAGGTATTAGAAAACTAACTGTTGTATTTCTAATGATAGGTAGTATAACTAGTTTATACTAAATTTTCACAAAAAGTTATTAATTTTTATATAATAATATAGACTATAAAGTAAGTAGGTATATTAATTATTGTACCTATACTATAATTTAAAAAATGACCACTTTCATAAACTACGCGTTGTGTTATTTCATTGCTTATACTTATTATCTTCATTTTAAGGCGTTTTATTTTACCAAAAGTAAGAGGTAGGTACCTAATTATATTGTTGTGGTTTTTTTTAGAGGTATATAAAATATTTCATATATGTTACCAGTAATATGTTAATTCAGGAAATGACGTTAATCAAATTATTGTATTTTTTTTCTTTCAATGTGTTTGCTATTTTTTTCGCAGTTTTAGGTATTTATTACGTATAATAAATATTGAAAATAAGTAATGTATAAAATATTAATTATATTTTTTTTTTATATAGAAAGAATAAACATTAAAAGTTTTTTAATTATATATTAGTATGTAATGGTTTTGTATAACTTTTGGGGCAATTTTAATATATTTTTTATATCTTGCAAGTTTTGCGTCTTTTTAATATAGATATTTAAACTCGATCCTTAGTTATACCTAATACTTGTAAGTTGTGGTATAAGACCAGATTTTGCATAAAATGCATGATGTTATTTTCTACAAATTTGACTATTGATCAGTACAAACGATTGAACTTCTTATTATTTAGAGACAAAATGTTTAAAAGAAACATCAACATTTCTTAACAAAAAAGATCTATTAAAATACTACAAATAGACTTTCCGAATGGCAACAATTTTATTATTTACTATTTAATTTTTTAAATTTTTATTAGGCAATTTAATTAAAATCCTGTGAATGATATTTAATTTACATATTTTTTTTTTTTTTACTTTTATTGCCATCGGCAGTATAAAAATTATAAAAAAAAAAAAACATAATAAACTAGTTGATAACAATTGCGATAAAAACAAAATTCCAAAATACGGCTTATCATGTCATTTCTTTTCCTGAGAAGGTCGGTAGGTGTTTTTTTTTTGTGTACGTTAGTTCTGATAAATCGCAAAACAAATGATTTTTTTCGGACTAATTGCTGTGTACGTTCACTTAGATCCTCGATCAATCAGATACACATGCGTTCAAGGTCACAGGAATGTGAATCACGAGAACAAAGGATTTTGACGATCATGTTGTACCCCTGGTTACATAGGTATAACCGTGTCATAGAGTAATTTATTAAAGTAATAATATAATAATTAGAGTAATCATAGAGTATAAATTGACTCAGAATCACGGATTTATAATAGAAAAAAACTCAGTAGTCAGTGTTATCATAAACTCTCCGATATTGATTACTGATAAGAAATATCAATCAGAAAAATCGGTAAAATAAACGTATGATCTGATGGAAATTTAGTTGGTAATGTTGAATTTTGGAACAAGATCCAGCAATAAAATATTATCAAACTGTTGAGTTTTGGAATGTATTTTATCATTTTGATTAAACGACGCTGAGTTTTGGAAGAAACCCTTGGAATAGATTTGCTTAGAGAAGATATCCTTAACTCTATGACACGCAACCAATTTTTGTTATTACAGATTGCAGGTTTCTAGGTACCTATTTTGATATTTCCATTGTTATATTCTGTGATATTACTAAAATCATACTTCTATAATTTCATATTTAAATATGCGGCTTCACTGATCTATACGCAGCTTCTCAATGTTGATTACACAGCTGTAGTTGTTGTGAATGCTTTCCATATGATACATTCCACAGAACAATAGACTGTAAACCAGTAGACAGTAGTCAATACTCGATCCAACGTCATAACAACATTTTGTAAAGTCGAATAATAAGTATAGGTAATTTCTATTGTTAACTTAAAACAAATTGTCATTAATAATTAACCAATTACTGTACTAGATACTATAGTATAGTATATGGTATTTGAATTTACTTAATTTTTCCATTAATTACATATCATACGATATTATACGATAGGTATATTTTTTTATTCTCGTGTCCATATTTGATTTTATGATTTCGATCGTTTTGTAAAAATATCCTGATATTTAAAATGGACATGGTACAGATGACCCAACAACTCACCTTAGAAGCCCAAAATTCCCAAGAACGCCAAAAAGTGATTCAGTGGATTGTAGAACTATGCAACGTGGGAACTAGAGAAAACGCTATCCAAGAGCTCAGGTAACAACACTGTAATTACCTAGATTTTTGTATATCGGTGTATTATACAGTTTCTACGAACTTTAGTTTAATGAATCACTAATCATATTTTAGATCGGGAACAAAAGTGCTTTATCTTATTCTCACCAGTGGAAATCTTATGAAAATTATTAATGGGGGGGGGGGTCATATTTCGAAATAGGTATTAGGTTTTCAGAATATAGTTACTTACAATTTACATCATAAATGTCAGACGATTCAAGATTTTCAAGAAGTCTATTGGCACACATCTAATTTTTTGAGTTCCATGTATCATGGAAATACTGGGTATTGGACACCGACACATACTGAAGTCTGATCCAAGTATATATTTTGATATTTTAATTGTATAGTTTTTACACTTTTATTTAAAGAAATCTGGTGTTTATATTATATTCCTAACAATTTTCTTAACAGGTTATACTTAGGTAGATACATGTAATTTTTATATTAGGTACCTATTATTTTCCCATGCCAACTGTTGCCTTTCAAGAATTGTTCAGGGAAGCATTTTTAAAGAATTTAAGACCTTGTTATTTGTATTGATGTAGAACCTTTTAATTCTTTAATTCTCATTCAAGAGGTTGTAGAATGTTTGAATAATGTATAAAAATATCGATGTTTTCAAAATTGGTGATTTAGAACCAACACCATCATAGTTTTGATTCCACATATGAGTAGATGTATACCTACTATTATAAAAAGCTTTACAGAATTATTTTCGATCTCCATAATCGTACCTTTATATTTTGACACAAATACTTAATATAAATTAGACATTTTACTGTAAATTATTTATTTTTAATTGTGTTCAATGCAAAATATTAATTTTTATTTAAAAGAATATAATTTACAATGTACACACTTTATTGTTCAAAATATCATAAAATATAATATTAATAATAGTGATATAGGTAATATCCAGAATAATAATAGGTATTAGTTTTTTGGTATTATATGTGTGTCGTATGTAATAAAATTAATAATACTTATATGTCTGTTTATATGCGTTCAACCGTGTTTATGGTTCCAGTTTGAAGTAACTAATAAAATATAGTATAATATATCATGTTTAATAGTTTTTCTAAATAAAATTAAGGTATATTAAGGTATATACCACATACATTTAAAAAACTCAAATTATGTATTAAAAATGTAATGTAGTACATATATTACTATACTTTATGAGCGTTAAAGCATAAATGTATAGTAGACAGCAAACGAAAAGAATAACAATTTTTTTTTATAGGTACACATTAACTTGGTACATATTTTATTAATTATATTTTATGATTGCATTTATTATTTACACAATAAATTAAAAACAAATTATCTGTGAAGTCCTAACCTATGATCACTCGTACGCGGATTAGGGTTCTGTACATTAGATATCTTTAATAAGTATTTATAGAAAGCATTATTTTTTTTTTTTATCAAAATTTGAGAAATATATAAGAGCCATGTATAATATGCTATTTTATTTATTAACAACATACATATGATGATGTGATAATGAGTGATATGAAAAAGATGTGGGTATGTGAAGAAGATGCGGGAGATTGTGTTAAGTGAAAGCGTGACTAGGGCGACCGACCCTAAATAGTTGTGAGAGAAGGTGAAGGAGAATAACATACTTACCTAATTAAATAATTTATGTTTGAGTTATATGAGTGATAAGTGTTGGAATGGTTTAGAATTTTCTATGAGGGTAATAATGTATGATTAACTTGTTTTCAAAAATAAAAGTTTTTATTATAACAATAATTATTTTAATTTTATTTATTGCTCAAATTAGGATCTTATTATTAAAATATAATTTGTTTACAATACCTATATATAAAAAAATTAAGTTAAGATTATATTTTTGGGTTTTTTTAAATTTTTTATACCTAATCTAAGGTGGCCATTCAACACAATGGTTTTGAAAAAAAATTCCCTTTATTTTTAAAATCCCAGACAGGATATTTAAAAATACTCGTTTTTTAAAATTTGTCCTGTCTTTGAATATAGAGTTGCTAAAATTAAAAACATGTGGATAATAAATACATTTTATTTTATTTTATCACAATAGGAGTATTATGCTGGACTTGCACTAGGCCGATAATACAACAACATTCTGTTTTCCAACAAATCGGCTTCAAATTAGAGATAAAATGAAAACAATTTGACATTATTTAAACTAGTGACACAATGTTTGTGTAACTTTTGTTTACTTGGTGTAAGCAGTTGTTGATATGAAATATTGTATTTTATGTATATTTATGTAGATGCATGTGTAGATGAAATTATACAATGTATCGATTATTGCAAATGCTATCTCCTAAATGTTTCCATTTTAAAAACGAAAAGCTTATAATTTCTTACTATTTTATATTTGTCACCACAAGGAGTAGGCAAAGATACTTCAGAATAAGTGGAAGCATGATAGATGGATATTGAATATTATTCAAGAAATTGTTAACCAGCATAAAATTAAAATTTTCAACCTCTAAAATTATTGTGAAAAAAATTTTAATTGATAAAATTTGTGAAGTTTTTCAAAATAAATACGGTTTTACTTATTATTGTAGTAGATTCAACTAAAGAATCAGTTATTTCAATGTAATTGTTTATTTCAAAAATATTTAATATTTAAAAAAAATATATTCATAATTATATAATTATATTTATTTTATTTAAAATATTTATTTTTTATTTTATAATATGCAGACTAAAATCTTATATGCTGGTACCTACGTTTTAATTTTTGTGCGAGTGGTCATTGGTTTATAAAAGAACATTTATATGTAATCAATTTTTAAATTTCTGTTATTATTTTGGTATTTATAATATTTAAATTTAAACAATAACACTTCAATTGTGGTGTTAAGTATATTATTCCAGGTGTCAAGTGTCCCAGTATAGGTGTCAAACGACCTATTTGTCGGGTCTCGATTACCCACTCTATATGGTTACAACCACAGGCCTTAGGCCATCACAATATGCTTATTCCTGTCAAAAAACTTCAATTAAAAATATCAAAGTAGTATAAAAGGTGATGTTGTGAACAGCCTAATAGGCATTAGTAAGTTACTAAAAATATTTCTCAATTTGTTGTGATCAAAACAATATTTAGAATAGATTAAAGCTTAGGCTGTGTATTATAGTAATAATAATAATTATTATTAAATATTATTATTATTATTATTATTATTATTATTATTAGAGTAGAACTTGATTAACTCACATTTTTTTACACAAAATTGTCGATATCTCAAATTTTTGTTCTATACCTAAAATGTGTATACTCACCGAGTGTTAAGAGTGAAACCTGTCAAGTCAGAGGCGACCGGTTTCCACCCTATAACCTCACCATAGTTGAACAGTGCTAGGTTGGCATATAGAGCTCAAATATTTATTGACTATTGTCACATGTATATGGTATACCGCGTTATTTTGGGTAACACTGTATAATTTAAACCTATGCGTAGAAGACAAGTTTTCACCCGAAAACGGTTTCACTCTTAACGTTCAGCGAGTATAAAGATATCATGTTTAATTCAAATGTTTTAGTAGATAACTTGAAGTTCCAATTTCATTGAAATCAGTGTGGTATTTTTGTGAAATGTAAAATTGTACAATGTACATATTATTGGGGTCTTCCTGTATTACTGTGATAAAGTTATTAAAAAATGTTTTTATTACTAGTTATCAGTTGATATATACTAGTTTGTTTAACGATTGATCTGCTTGTTCCCCACTATATACGTGGAGTCATAGAGCATTAGTATTTTGTTAGATATATTTACCTACTATAGATATATCAATACGTATATAATATAATGTATATGTAATAAAATAATTTTTATATATCAAAAAGAAACTTTTTGGATTACTCAAATTTTTTCTCTGTCTCCTAAATTTTGAGTTAACCTAGTTCTATTATTTAATAATAATACTATTATTATTATATTAATTAGTAAAACTTGGGCAAGTTCTTTTTAACTTGTTATATAGGAAAGAACAAGTTATATCAAAATGTAAAAGTGGCATTTCATTCTTGTTAACTTCATCATAAACTGCTTAGAGGACCTTGAAAGCTCATCTTTGCTATCACAATAATTCACTATAATTTTTTCTCATTGGTTATTATCCCAATTGTATTCCTTCTTGTACTTTCTTGAGTTCTTTCACTACAGAGTCTTTCCATCTGATCTAAGGTTTTTTTCTATGGGTCTTTTCCCCTCATCTTGGCTACTAATATTCTTTAATGATTTGTCCATCGACTTACCAAAAATATTTCAGCCATTCAGCTTTTTTATTATAATATACAAGAGAACATTTGGCTTTCTATTAGATTCTGTAATTCAGTGTTATGTCTCCTTTTTTTATCCTTCTGTTTCTGGATCATAATCATATATATTTTCTTTAGTATTTTTCTCTCAAAATTGATTGGATTTGTTATGACCACCTTTTGTAGTTGCCCAAGTTTCACAGCCATATTAAAACAAAAGTTACTTTGATTTAAAAGATGACTTTGGATTGATTTGGTATCTTTGAGATTGATGGAGGGTACTAAAATAAAATTATTTTGGTGATTTAAAAATGTTTATTCCTTTTGAAAATTATAATAAATCTTTAAAAGTAAAATCCAAAGTATCAATAAAATATAATTAATTATTTTTAATTTCTTTACTTTCAGCGCAAGACGTGAAAGTGTTCCCGATCTCGGGCCATTACTTTGGTATGCAACAGGCACCATTGCGTCTTTATTATTTGAAATTGTGGCTTCTTATCAGTACGTTATTCCCCCAACAATGTCACTTCAACAAGTAACTCACATATGCAATGCTCTAGCTTTATTGCAATGTGTAGCAGCGCATCCAGATACACGTTTACTATTCATTCGGGCACAGATACCCTTGTATATGTATCCATTTCTACACAATGTGAACAAATGTCGTAATTATGAACATCTTAGACTTACAAGTTTAGGCGTGATTGGTGCTTTGGTAAAGGTAAATTCTGATTAATATATATTATATTGTAATTAATATATCAAAATTATTTTTATACTAAGCTGGCTTAGAATATAAGAATTCTGTTATTTTGATCTATTTTTTTTTTTTAGAAATTGATCATGGCAGAAAAAACTTTGATTTTTGACTCAAGAAAATAAATGTTTATATATATACAGTGGTAGTTTATTATCAGACTAATTTTGGGACCAGACCATTTGAGTCTATTAACCAAATGAGTCAATAAGGCAAATGACCTCAAAAATTTAAAAATAAAAATACTTATTTTAAAAAAAATATTTTTTACACGAAAAGAACCATATACTGGTACTGTTCTATATATATATATATCCATATTTTCTTTATTAATCTTATTTTCAAATTTCCCCATTATCTGGTGTAGTGAGTCTTATGGACAAATTTTTTTGCTGTGTGTTAGTATACATGCAAATCGGGACCAGCCATTTTAAATCTAATAGGAAAACGAGTTAATTAACCGTGAGTTCAATAAGCGGTGACCACTGTATATATTATATATATGATGATATGTATAGAGTCGAGTAGAATTTTTTGGGTAAATATCGTTTTGATAAGAAATTTATTTGAGTTGATATTTAAAAAAAAATTAATTTTCAATTTTCTTGATATTTTTTAAGCTTAAAGAAAAATTGCTTAGAATTGTTTTATAGAAAGAAATGGTTTGTCATTTCGACATTAATATACATACATAATGCTAGGTATAGTAAATATTTATTGTGAATTTCAAATTTCTGGCATTTTAATTTTCCAATTTATAATAATTTTCTGTTTGTTTTGATAGTTATAAATATTATATATTATTTATATAGTTGGTAATCAAAACTAGTTTATTTGTTATTTTCTAATTTATAACAACTTTTCGTATATTTTTATTATAAATAATAATTTATGATTTTGAAAACTACTTAGAAAATCAAATAATTACTTGTATAAAGTACAAACTATAAACACTGAAAAAACCTCTGTACCAGAAAACAATTATTTATTCTTTCTGTCCAAAAAAGTGTATATATACATAAAAAAATTTAAAAAATACATCTTTGTAAAACCAATATTCCCTACGTTCAGAATCTAAAATGTATTGTTATTATGCTTTTATAGTTTTTGTATTTACAATTATATTATACATTTGGTACCATAATAAGTTTGAATATTAAATCAACAATTTGTACACTGCTACTGTTCAGGATAATATTTTTTAAATTAAATTTGAAATATTTGTTAAACATAATAGAATATTATTTTTCTGAATTATTTTATTGATAGACCTTTATTTTTAAATATGGGTCTTAAAAATAGTAATAACTATAATTAATATAATTCTAATAAATCTATTTTAAAAAATATTATATTTAGAATTGGATTCATAGAAACTTGGATTAATTTCTACCAAATTTTCAATTAATGCATTTTTGTTAATTTTGCATAAATGTGTTTTTTTAAATACATCATAATTACACGATGATAACAAGTAGTATTAACATAGGACCATTTATAAATTGTTTTTAAAATTTATTACATTTTAATTGGAAATTTAGAACCTCTTAAGAGAATGTAGCACAGAAATTTGCTGTCTCCGTCTAACAAACTGATAATAATATATGACATTTACACCCAGCATTTTTATCAGAACTTTGTCATTTCTAATATAAGAGTAAATTTACCTATTACCAAATGTATAGCCGAGATCACTATCGATGACGGCAGAGCAGCAGAGATTTCTTTCCAAAATTTTAATTTATTATTTATAAATTCCAATAATTTGATTAGATATATTTCTCTTTAAAATTTGAATTTTAGAAAAAAGGCTCTGCTGTCATTTATAGTGATCTTGCCTATACATTTGGTAATAGGTACATTTACTCCAATATTAGAAATGACGAAGTTGTGATAAGAAAGCTGGATGTAAATTTTGTATATTATTATCTATTGGTTAGATAGACAGTAAATGTTGGTGCTATGTCTTCTTAACAACTATGTGTGTAACTGATTTATAATATTTCATTTTTCTCTGTGAGATAGAAAAATAATAACATAATTCTACACCAGTTAACTTGACTACCACCGCTCATCTATTTGCATGTTATTAGTCCATATAATTTTAGTTTGTGGTGATATATATTTATATTTACTTATGCACTAATGTATTTTATTTTTTGTATGAGCAAGATAGTATACAATTTCTGGCTATATACACATATATTAATTTTTATAAATCATTTGATATATTACCATTTATTTCAAATCAACTCATTGGATTAACCAATAAATGTGGTTAACTATTTAGAATTATTGATAAGTGGCAAATATTATACTGTTAAGAGTAAAGGTTGTAGTGGCAAAATAGCCAATTTAATATAGTAAAAAAAAAAAAAAAAACAGTAATAATTATGAAAATTAAAAATTAATTATTAGTATATTAAATTGAATTTATTACATGTACTTAATTTTTTTTTAAATTATTTCGTCTTGATCATAATATTTTTAAAATGCTTATTTTATAATCCCATAATTGTTTCCAGTACACCATGATGTATAACCTACCATAAAGATATATGGCAATTTTTTTCAAGTTTCGATTTAAAATTTTCCAATATCCGAAAAGTAACTCGAAAAAAAAAAAATTATATGCTAACTACTGACAAGCCTGGTGATTGAGATGGTCTAGGAAAATCCCCATTTTTGGAAATAATATGAAAATCAATGCTTTTGTAAAACAATTTTACTGCAAAATTATATTATTTATCACTACACTGTTCTGAGTATACTATTGGAGTGTTATTTTTAAGTTAATAGTATTAAGTAAAATATTCTGATATTAATTGTCAATAAAAGAACTGTTATAAAGAAAATCAATTTTTAAAATCGGCCATTTTATTGCTTCATGCTATATTAATTGTTGATGGTTATTGTTAACTGTAATATAATATTGTTAATTTTAAATTTCTCACTAATATACTTGCCACAGTAAACTGTACACTAGAATAATTTCCACTTAAATAAAATTTAGAAAAATCATAATAATGACCTTACTTATTTATGTATTTTATACATTTTTCAGACTGAAGACCAAGAAATTGTTGAATTTCTACTTTCAACTGAAATTATCCCAATGTGTTTACGTATTATGGAAACTGGGTTTGAATTAACTAAAACAGTATCAACATTCATATTACAAAGAATATTAATGAACGATAGTGGTTTAAACTATGTTTGTCATACTTATGATCGTTTTTCTCACGTGGCTCTCATACTAGTTAGTGTTCAATTTTTAATTTTAAAATTTTATTGTTAAAACATTTTTTTTTTAATTTTTAGGGGAAAATGCTTTTGTCACTTGAAAAAGAACCATCTACTAGACTATTGAGGCATGTTGTGGGATGTTATGTGCGTTTGTCAGAAAACGAAAGGTATAAAAATTATTTTGAAAATAATTCATTTTCTACAATATGTATGAAATGTATTAATATATTATATTTTATGCGCAAAAAAATATTTAGGAATATATTTTTTAAATTAACTTTATGTTATTAATATACTACTTATGTTTAGCTATTAGTTATTGAAAAATTTAGTGTGGGGTAATAAGTAATGTCTCTTTACTCTATAACTTTTTATTACTTACGATAATGATTTTATTTCTTTAATGTTGGATAACAATTTAATATGTATTTAAATGTATCACTTTTTTTGCAGAATTGTCATCTGAATTTTCCCCAACTAATTTTAAATACCGTTAAAATAAAAGATTTCTGCTTCTGCAGTATACCATTTTTTCATTTTAATCTGAACTTTTTATCGGAATCAAAGTTTGTATTTTTAAGAAATTCTTTAAATTTTGAAAATAAAAATAATTCACATAAGGCCAAATTTGGTCTTTATGGAGGATGTGAAATCACTGGATTTTGTTTTGAAATTGTGTTTATTGTGGCACGACTGGAGTTTCAAATGATTCCAAATCCGCTATGCCTTCCAGATTTGGAACCTTAAAATTTTTTTTTTTTTAAAACACAAAAAACAACTTAATGATATCAAATTTATTCTGTAGAAAATACTTATTTTAAAACTTGTTAAAAATTTGGGAAAATATGTATCCATTTAGATGGCAGTCATGCAGAAAATGGACGCATTAAAATAATGCTTATAATATTTTCTATTAAATGGCAAATAAATTAAATTGTTACTGTTATTTGAGAACAAAAAAATAAAAATTAGTAAACAGGCATTATTTATCTTGTAATCCAACCAACAACATCAACTGCATTGATGAACAATAGGGTTGACCAAAATCTTCTACATTTAAAAAATTAAGTTGCTAGGTGTTTTTTTTTTCCTTTTAGTATTATAAGAACATACAGTACATTTTAGTTGATCGGTTGACTTAAACCCATACCATATGAATGTCAAAGTTAAGAATTTTCAGGGCATTGAGGTGGTTAGGTGATTGGTACCCATACATATAAAAGACGACCTATTATGTCGGGGCAGTGAAAAACACTTCTAAAATATTTATCATTACAACACTAGTGTCATTCCTTAAAAGGAGCATGGTACCGATAGTCAAGCGATCGCCTGCATTGACATGCACATGTTCTGTACCTCTACTCTAACTATACTCACACTATTAGTGGTATGGCTACTATTAGAAAGCCAGTGTACTTATTTAAGTATACAGAGGAGAAAATTAAAGGAGCCAAGCTTCCCTCAAACAGCTAAGTTCGGCACTATTACTTTATCTGAAAGAGACTTTCAACAATGTCTTTAGTGATCAGCAAAATGTTCCAAATTTGGAATCGGGCTTTTATTCCCACTAAAGTTGAACACTTATCTCTTTAAACCTGCTTTATGAAAAAAACAAATTACTTCAGAAGTCATCACATCGATGAACTCAGATACAAATCAACGCTGTAACTGTATTTATGGATTCATATCTATTTCATATTGCTCCAGTCAATGTGTTTCAACTAATGCATAATAAAGAGAACAAAGCATTCCTCTCTAATCAGTAGAAGATTAAAAATTGCGTGGGCTCCATGGCAGGACCTGATATTATTCTACATTGCAGGGAAATGTGCATGGCAGAAAGATTATCTAAGGAACAAGAACGAAGAATACAATTTAAATCTTA
This sequence comes from Pemphigus obesinymphae, assembly GCA_025469235.1. Classification (NCBI taxonomy): domain Eukaryota; kingdom Metazoa; phylum Arthropoda; class Insecta; order Hemiptera; family Aphididae; genus Pemphigus; species Pemphigus obesinymphae. Next base: position 61,360 of record JAIPRL010001968.1, read on the forward strand.
ATGGGACTTTCAACCAAGGGATAACCATTTTGAGTTTTTAGAGCTTTCTATAAACTTTATGGGAGAGTCACTGTCAAGAGGAATACACTTTGCCACCTTAGGAACAGTAAACAAAGCCCGCTTGGATGAAAAGAGCCATTTACTGTCTTAAAATGTTGATGTTCAAAGGCCATTTCCACCTGTAGAAACATCAAGAGACTAAAATTCATCGAGTGTACCTCTTTGTTATTCTCCTTTACATAAAGGCCTGGTTCAAGGCCACTCTACCTCTAGACGCTCCCCAACATGAACTTCAGTTTTTGAAAAATGTATGCACTTAATATATTGTGGATCTTATGGCCTCATCAGCTACCATAAAGAAATTCAGCCACCACCTTTGACATTTTGGTTATGAACTTGCTATATTAGGGTTATTTGACCCCTCTGTCTCTTTGGATATCAAACGCAGAATGCTCCATGCTTTGCGAGACCAGAAAAACTGTAATGATGACCCATGCAGACGTCCAAATGAAGCTAGCTGATGCTTCAGAATGGTTTAACAAAGAGTTCTCCAACTTTGTATCTCCTTACTCTTTGAAGATGTTATCCAGGTTTGTGGTCTTTAAATGATCGAGTTTTTGATAGAGCTCTCTAGACAATAATAAAATCTATAACATCATTTTTCAGGTATGGTCTCAAATCTAAGTTTCTGGATCTGATACTCTATCTGGAAAATGATGGAGGACTTCCAAGAAAGGCGCTCGATCCTTCAAACCATCAATGTTGTAGTAAACGAAATGGCAAAAAGAGTCATAGCACTGACGTCCCAATATACTAATAAACTAACCAAAGACGAAACTCAAAAACTTTGTATGTTGTAAACAAGTTCATGAAGAAATACTCCGACACAAACAAAGAAGTCCTTCAGAACCCGTATTAATTCTTCTTATCTAAATTTTTTCAATTCATTATTTTCAGAAGGGTAAATGTGTATTTTAACTTCATACTTTACTCCAATTTTGGTAATGTGCACATAAAACGCGCAATACACAGTCGATTACGTTTATTTTTATTTTTTTTACCTAAGAGTGGTTTTGGGGGTTTCAATTTGAAGTTTGATAATCTCTATAAGTCGTAAAGCTTTATCTATGAAAACGCTGTTCATATATTTTTTTTATGTGCAAACTTAAGTTGCAAAAAAAAAAAATAAATAAATAAATAATTAGTTAAAATTAATTTATAATAAATATAAACTTTCCTATTTGTTATATATACAAACACGAAAATGCATGAAATCGAACATTGACTTCTCTGCGGCACGGGTTAAATTCATCCAATTGCAAAATGGGCACAGGTTAAGTGCCAAATAGATAAAAAGTAACCTCCAGCAACAATTTTTTTTTCAAAAATTTCGTTATTTCTAAAATTTTGGTCAGTCTTAATGAACAATAGATACAATGTTATAACTACATGAGATGTGTATTATACCTATATATGGCATCTTATCTGATATCATTGAAGTAATTTTAACCAGCAATATATGTTATCAAAATATTAAATTTTTAGAATAATGAATTTAAAACTTAAAATATTTAATTATGTTCTAGTTCTGAATAATTTCAAAAATTAGCATTTTATTTTTAATAAACAATTGATGTTGTATACTAATATTTTATTATACATACAAATACAAACAACTCTAAAAGCAACAACGAGCAAAAAATTATTACATTATTACAAATTAGTTTAATGAGTAATGAGGTCATTATATATTTTTAGAAATAGATTTTTTGATTTCAATTTAAGTAATACTTTTAATTTACATTAATTATATTTACATAAATTTAAATCATTGTTTTGAAAATTAATTTAGTATTTTCTTAAATTATAAATAATAATAAATTGTAGGTAACATTTAAATTAAATTTTCAAGTCTCAATTACTTATAAGGTATATTAAATGCAACAATTTTTTTTTTTTTTTTTTAGAACAGAACACAATATTTTATTTGTACGAATAGTTTTAATTTCCTCCATACTTGGAATGTTGTAAAAATTAACACTTGCGCCTCTTCAAGACCCTATGTATGTGTTACTGTTAGAATAGCGATAGCTACTAAAAATAAGTACTTACAAAACATCTAATTTTATAGTTTTTCTAAAAGATAACTACCTTTTTTATAAAAAATATAGTTTATATTTTTGTTAAAAAATTTTCTTTTATTTTTAGCTAATAATATTAAAGTATCTTCAATTTCTTTTTAAATTAGTTTTTAAAACTGACTTTTAAAAAGTTCTGATAAAGAATGAGTATATAAGAGGATTAGGTTCGATAGTTGATAATATGAGAGAGAATAAATTGAAATGGCTCAGGTATATATTAAAAGAATATGATACTCGTATTTATTGTCTCCATCTAACCAACTGATATTATATAAAATTTACGGTCAGCATTTGTATCACAATTTTGTTATTTCTAATATTAGAGTAAGTTAACCTATTACTAAATTTATTGGTGAGATCATTATCTGTGCTGTAAGGTTGTCTTTAGAAAAATATATTTATGTATTAATTATTAATGAGTTTTTAAAATAGTTATCTCTACAAAATAAAAATAATTTTTAATTATTGAAGAACTCATTAATTATTATAGATATAATTTTTTTTAAATTAATATTTTGAAAAAAAGTCTAAACGTAAATGTCGTATATTATCAGTTGGTTAGACGGAGACAACAAATACAGGTATCACGTCTTCATAAGGAGTGAAGAGACCGAGGTAGTAAGAATAGTAAAGGAATTGTATGTTAATGGAAAGTGGAAGTGAGGAAGATTGAAAAAGAGGTGGGGGAATATGATGGCGAATGATATGAGGAAGGTGAGGATAAATGAAGAAGATGCGGGAGATAAAGGTAAGTGGAAGTGTAGAACTATGGTGGCCGACCCCATAGAAGAGGCAACGAAGGAGAAGAAGTTATTTAATATTTTTTAAACTATACTTAAAAATTAATTTAATGATAAATAATTATTAAGTATCTATCGGAACTATTTTTCTAGACAGATATTAAAATTTGTTCAGTTATATTATATTTATAAATATAGTTTTTTAAAGCTTCCAATAAATATTTTAAGAGGACACAACACATCCACTTATTAAGGGGTTCCATATAGGCAATTTTTATGTAATTTGTTGATAAACAAAAATGTTAAAATTGAAAAATATATATTAATATATTTTCAAAGTAATTTAAAGTCCTATGTCAGAACTATTTTTTATTGCTAAATATATTGTTTAATAATATATGAATCAAATAATTTATTATATTTTGTAATAAAAATTCTCGCGAATTTTCATAATTGTGACTATCTGAATAAGTTTAAATAAACAATATATCTAAGCAAAATTAATGACGAGAAGGTAAACTATGTTTTCAATAGATAGAATTAAAAATAAATTAATATACAGTTTTTATGAAGACTTAAAATTAATAAAAAATATTTTTTAGAATCAGTTGTATTTATCAACAAATTTTTTTTAAAAAAATCATCTAGTGAAAACACAGAAGACACAAGGAACTCAGAACTGTTTTGAAAATTAAAATCGAACTAGTTTAATATTATTAATTAATTGAAATACGAAGACCATAAGCGTTTGATAAATCTAGGTGTACTCTTAATATCAATTTTGTTATAGTACAGTGTTCTTTAATTTCACTTGTAGGAATGTAGTAATTTGGCTTCATTATTAGTTAATTTCTTTTTCTGCAGTACTAATTTAATTTTGTTATTAGTTCAACATTTGTTTTAAATTTTCCGATACAGTTTATTATTATTACCATTATAATATATTGTTATTTAATTCCATTTATATTAATACAGTTACTTGGTTTCATCAATAGCTCATAGTTTATTCATAGCCTATCTCTCTAGTATATTATTAGTTTGCGGTCATCATTAGCGAGGAGTTGCATACATGTACATACCTGACATGTACTATTTGTGTTTATGTTAACTGCTGAACTCTATTATATCAACCACGTTCTTAGATATCAATGGTTAAATAACCAATAATGATTTTAGTCATTGATGTTAGGTATCTCAAAGTTGACTTGCTGCTAATGATTACTATACATAAAATTGTCATCGTTCATTGTATGTGATCTAAATTTTACTTGTATATTTAATTTGAAATCCTGACCTAACACATACTATAAACTTAAATATTCATGTGTATTCTAAAATACACTATGATGATAGAATACCACTGCAAGTCATATATTTCTAATTTTAATTTTATAAAATTTGTTGAAGACATTTTTAAAAATTAGACCTCTGAGATAAATGATAATTAGATATTATGATGTAGATATTTGAAATATTATATAACTAAACAATTAACATTTTTATTATTGTTTTTAGGGCCCGTGAAGCTTTGAAGCAATGTTTACCTGCACAATTAAAAGATATGACTACTTTTAAAAGTTCTCTTCTCTCAGATCAGACCATTGCTGCTTGGCTTATAATGTTGAAGAATAACTTGGAAAATCCAATTGTCGACTCTTCATCTGGTATCCCACCTTTCATACAGCAATAATATTAGTGCACATTGAGTATTTTAATGAAAATTATATTGTATTCATGTATTAGTTAGAAACTAATGACAAGTTATTTATGTCTCGATTTTACATACAATTATATATTAATTTAGTAATAGATTTACTTAAAATAATTATTGTTACAATTTTAAATAAAATAAAATACAAATAGTTAATTTATATATTTTCATTATCTTAGATAATAAAACAAAACAATTACCAAAATATTCTGATATAAATATAAGTAATTTATAAAATATAAATATAAGGGATGTACGGAATACAAAAATATGACTCAAAATTTCATAAAAAAAAAAACATAACCTAATATAACAGATATAAATTGTGTACAACTTGAGTCATTATTGTAGGTTATAAATTATTTTTCTTCATAATCAATACAGAGTTCAACACTTTTTGTCTACTTAAGGATAAATAAGTTTTGTTATATTAACTTCATTTTTTACATCCTAGTTAACAAAAAAATAAAAAATAATTACAACAGAATTGAAAGAAAAGCTATCTCTAAGTAAAACAATATATTATTATGCATTTTGAAACCACATAGTATATGGAAAGTTTTCTAGGATAATTAAATATCAACTATTAAAAACGCAACTGTTTAAATAAAAAAAGTTAGGAAAGCCCACTTTACAAGTGTGCTAAATAACTCCTTTCTATACATACTTTTAGTTCATTTGTAAAAATAATAAACTATAAAAATTATACTGTAATTCTATAAAATGATAATATTGCTAATAGTAATCACAGCAATGAATTGTAAGAACTATGATGTAGGTAAAACGGTGTTCTCATTTCACTATCTGATAGGTATACAAATATTGTGACTCGTTTTTATGGATCCACAAATTTTTGCCAGATAGTTGGCACTAGAAGTCCTATTTTGGCTCAGTGTAAAACATTTTGCAGTGTGTATAAGCATAGAATAGGTATTAGGAGGACATAATCATATAATATTATTCTATTTTATACATATTTTGAAAATATGTACTTTGTACTATATTGTAGATATCATAGTATATTACATGATGAATAGTCCTCATAATTTTAAATTAATCAATACAAAGTCAGTGTTTTACTCAATAGCACGTTTGATGCTAAACGAGGAAAAAAAACTAACTCCTCCGGTTAGTAGGAGGTGGAAGCACACTTCACACGTTGGGTAGGATAACGATAACATATATATTGAATTTGAAAGCAATGATAAATCATTCCTTTCTAAAAAAGATGATGCTGAGCGTAGCTTTGGTGGATATACATCACAATTACTGTAGATTATACTGATAATATTATATAATATAACGTACGTCTGACAGGGAATACAGTTAAATTATATTTATTTGCAACTAATTTTCGTAAAATGTACAGTATACACGTTTTATGACAGACGTTAAATTGTAAATTGCGAATATGGTAGTGTTCCGGCTGAGTCCGGGACTTATACCTATATTATTGGGTAACTCATTCAATTGAATATAATAAATTGTTAATTTAAAATTCCCCGATAGGGAAAATAGACTGAGGTAGTTTTTAATTGCAATTCATTTTGGTAAAACGTACACGTTTTATGGCGGCTGTTCAGTTGTAAATTGCGAATATGGTAGTGTTCTAGGCCGAGTCCAAGATAGATTTACATCTATATTATTAGATTGCTCATTCAGTTTACTATAATAAATTATGAGTATAAAATTGTTACGGCAGGGAATATAGAGTTTTTATTTGAGTTGCGATTAATTTTTGTAAAACGCACACCTTTTAAAACGGCTGCCCAGTTGTAAATTGGGAGTACACATTTTCTGACAGTTGCTCAGTTATAAACCGTGAGCTTGTAAATTTTTTGGGTCTGAAATTATCGGATAACTCGTTCAATTTCCTATATATTTTTAATTGTCCTATAACTTTTGTTTGTAATGTGTACTGGACAAAGGGTAGGTAGGTAATATACCTATAATAAAGAAAATAAGAATTGCCTATGTTGTAACTCGTACGGCCGTTGGTAGGCAACACAATACACATTTATGTTACAGTAATATGATAATATTATATTATTATGGTGTATTAATCGAAATTTATCGAATAAGATTGTATTGGATTATAAATATTTTGGCATATTGCGTTATCATATTATATTGCCGGATCGAAAATTGCTAGTTCAACACTCAAATCCCAATTTATCAGGGGCGTTATTTCAGTTTTTTTTCGGGTGTGTAAGTTTTTAGGTAAGCCAATTTCACCGGGCCATTTTTCCCATTCTAATGTTATGAAAATATTTCTTAAAAAACGTAAAAAATCAAAAATAAAAGTCATTGACTTTTGTGGCAGGCCACTTTTAAATTGGTGGTTTTTATTAATTTATTTTATTGCCGTCGTGCGATTTGACAATCGGTGGACTGCAGACGGTAGTTAACAAGTAAGTAAAATATTATAAAATTTTAAATCTACTCTTGGCGATTTATTCGCGTGCGTATATATTATTTTCATAATATATTGTTATATTTTATTTAAAAGTACATTTATGGTACCTATATTATAGTAAATAATAATGTAATGATATTATATTGATATCAGATAAGTATGTAGATATAAGGTATACAACATAACACATAATATACACTATGCGCTTATTCATTTTCTAAGTATATATATTTTATTTAGCATTATGGTTTTAAATACAAATCACAGTATATTGATTATAAGTTATAACAGAGGAATATTATAGTAGAACAGACGCATAGTGTTTACGAATGAATTGGTATAATTTTAGAAAAAACGGTACAGTTTAGATTTCTGTCGTATTGTCGTAATTTATATATTATAATTTATTAATTTTTTTATATACCTACTATGTTGTAAGCACTAACATTTAACTATATTATACTATGTATACTCGGAGCACGTACCTGTATATAGCCACATACAATATGTAATACTTCTATAATCTATATTATATTCCGGTCGCCAATATCGTTTTTGAAATGACATTGATTTAGAGCGGCTATACACGGCGATTACAGTCCTTCGCGATTTGGACGCTGTGGAAAAACACAGCCGGACTGGTATTGGAGATACCTATTAGTCCAGGGAGTCAAAACGGGTTAAAATTTTTCGGGTTTCGGGTTACGGATTTAAACCGGTTAAAATTTTTCCGGGTTTCTGATACGTGGTTAAAAAACGGTTTTAATTTTTTCCGGGTTCCGGGTTCGG
>JAIPRL010001969.1:0-69144 GCA_025469235.1 Pemphigus obesinymphae
AAAAAAAAAATATATATATATATATACGTATATATATAATATAAAAGTTAATTTTGTTTTTATATAAATTTGACGAAATCGTATTATTTTTCAAGTATTTTTTTTAAATATAGTTAAAGAAATGTATATAACTAACCTTGTTAAATTTGTTCAAGTCTTTAAATTATAAATTACCAATATAAAGAATTAAATATCTCAAAATCTATAAATTATATATGATAATGTCCAAAAAAATTTAAATCCTTAAAAAAAATTATAATATAAATTTTGTATTATTTTTTTAATGGATTCAAAGTAATTAGTATAATATTGTATTAAATTATCAAGTCATAAATCCTAAAATAAACTATTTTATAAATAAAATAATATTAAATGTTAATAACTGAGAAATTTTTGAAAATGGGGAAAAAAATTTTCAAAAAGTATCTAATTTTGTATGTAGATAAATTCTCAATGAAAATCCGGATCTTAGTCTCTAAGATGATTATTTAAGAAATTACGAAGAAATATCCGTAGTAAATTTTGAGGAAATCGTGTTTTCACCGGTATTAGCCACACCCACACTGTAGAAATATGACTTTGTATGCCTATTTTGCATATATAATGGATATCTTATGGATAGGTAATTATTGTGCTGTGCGAATTATACGACATATTTTGTCCGTGAAACGTTTTTTTCTCTAGATGGTTAATACCAATAGATGATCATTAACCTATGCTAACATTATTTAGTTATTTGATATATCCAGTAGATATCCATAAAGGTTCCTTTATAGATAAATCATTGAATGACTATTTGACATATCCAATGAATATCCATCCGGACTCATTTCTAGATAAGACTTTGTATGGTTATTTAACATATCCAATGTATATCCATCCAAACTCATTCCTAAATAATACATTGCATGGTTATTTTGTATATCTAAAGGATATCTAATGGATAATTTGTGCTGCGTGAGATATAACCAATACCTATATCTAAATATATACAGATTGTTTTTTTTTAATTTTTGTTTGTTACATTAAATTTAATTTAAAATTAATAAACCGATGTTGTGAATTGTGTCTAGTGGCTTCCACCCACTACACCGTATCCACTTCCACATACTTTGAACTAATTGATGATTAATATTTTATGTAGGTACAATTTTTTCATATAATTATGATATATATATATATATATATATATATAATAGGTACATTTTAGCGTATTTTTATATTGTAATGTATTTAGTTATATATTTATATATATTATAATAATTTCTGACTTTTACATTATCAAAAGTATATAATATTAATGATTGATTTTAATTTTTCAATAAACTAAATAATATTTTAATCCCAATCCTAATTTTGTGTTTAATAATACGAAAACACAATACGAGTTTAAGTCAATAGACTAATTAAATTATTATAAGTTTTTGTCAGCTTCTAATATTATAATTTACATTTTTAATGTTTGATTTAATTTAATTTTTGACAAATGTAGGTATCTAAATTCAATTTAATCTAATCTAATGTCAAATGAAAATTGTCATTGTTCTATAGATAAATTTATTATTTATTTTTAAGAATATCATAATATTAAAATATTATCTTGAATATTTTTGAAATTGTATTTTATAGTTTTCTCGTCTCTTGAAAAATATAAAATTTTATACATTTTTTAAATTAATTAAATAATCTTTATGTAGATTAATATATAAAAACTTGAATTTTTCTTTAATATTTAATTATCAACATTTAACTTAGTTCAACGAGTAAAAAACAAATTGATTATCTAGCCAAATAATTTATAAGGTAGTTATTTTAATATAATAATATAATATTGTAAATGAAAATTTGATTGAGATATCATAAAAAAAAATATGCCATCTAAAATATGAATAACTAGCGATTTCTACTGATCAAATATAATTTATAATGAAACAAAATATTATAATGAATTCAAGTCCTATTTTAAATTATTTAGATTATGAAGTTTATTTTCTTCCCAACTTACGTAGTCTTAATGAAAAAATATAAATTTAAATCCATATCCAGTATATTTCAAATAACGAAAGCTAATAATGTATTGTGGAAATATATTAAAAAATATTATACTTTTAATACTATAAATAATTAAAACACATTTTTGTACGTATCAATAAGTAAAAAACTACGGTCTTTTTTATACAAGAATTCGTACTTAAATATATGTATATAAGTAATTGATTATATATCATTATAATGTAATATAAAAAGTACTATAAAATATTATTTTATTCAAACATATAGTATTACCTATTAAAAATGTAAAAATGAAGTACCAAAAAATAGCCTAAGCCAGTCATATTTATACCTTTTTATATGGGCGAATGTAAGTTCCTACACGAGACCTAGCAGGTAAAAAAAATGCATATGTTAGTTCCTACACGGTAAAAAAAGGTTCGTATGTTAGTTCCTACACGGTAAAAAAAGGTTCGTATATTAGTTCCTACACGGTAAAAAAAAAGGTGCGTATACGGCAGAAAAAATTATATACATAAGTTCTTACAAAAAAAAGTTTAAATTTCATATTTATTATTAAACTATAACTCATATATTAAATATATCCTACTCAAACTGATTATAAAGTAAAAAAAAATAATAATACAATTGGCATAATACCTAATACATTTCATAAATAAATAGATATAAATAATATAAAATAAAAATTATAAAAAAAATAAAGTCTTCTGTATCATTTTTATCAGTACTGAAAAGTCGTAAATATGTTGTGTGTCAAAAAATCTAATTTAAATGTCAGGTTTATCAATAAGCTATCGTCATACTCTATTAAGTGCCAGGTTTTTCCACTGTTCATATTTTAATTATTTTTATTATCATAACCTAGTTATTAACTAATTTTTTCCGCCGTATAGGAACTTACACATCTCATTTTTATATTCGTGTAGGAATTAACATATCACATTTGTAGGAATTAACGTATGTAATTGTTTACCTGCTACTCTCGTGTAGGAACTTACTATTCTCCTTTTATATATATATTTCTTCTGTCCGTGTGTAAATATTCAAACTTCTCCTACACGGCTAAACCGATTTTAATGAAATTTTTTGTGTGTGTTAGAGTGGGTTCTTTGATGGTTTAAATTCACAATTAGAGCCGGTATGTGGCGCTGTTATCGGGTTCTAGGAAATTAATTTTTTATTTTTTGACAAAAATTGTTTTTTTCATTTTTCATTTAAGATTTTGCATAACATAACATAAAACCCCAAAATTTCACCCCTCCCCCAATAATATTTTATAAAATGAAAAAAATCATAAATTTATAAATAATTGACCTTCTGCAGAAGTGTGTGCACTATAGGTGACACTGATGTCGAATTCTGTGGTATTTGTAAATATATAAAATATTTTTTTAAATGTTATTAAAATTAATTAAGCCAATATAATATGTAAAATATTAAACACTGGGGAAAACGAAGTTGCATAAGAATGCTATGTTGTACCTATACAGAAAAGTTTTTATAAAGATTAAAAATTATTTAAAACAGAACAATCTAATCAGAACAACGCCGGATAATTCAGCTAGTAGCAGTATAAATAAATAAAAAAAACATTAAAACTGTAATAAAAGTATTTATATATTTTATGCTTTTTTTGTGTTAATTAATAATTAGGTTATTATGTACAAAATATACATAAACATAGAACCGCAAACTATAATAAGTAGTACTTACAATTAATTATACATGATTAACTATAACAATGAAGTTGAACCCACTAATTTAAAAAAATTAATATTACTTACGATTAAAATTTAATGAAATATTTAAGGGTATACAGTTATCCGGTTATGTTATGTAGTTTAAAGTTTTGAATTTAATGCGTCATGATTTTTTAATTCAAAATATTCAATATCACGTTATGCTATTCTAATATTATTTAAAGATTTTAAAAATTACAAAAAGCATAGATTTAAAAACATATCATTTTATAAGGTTCTATACAAGCAATTTCAGAAACATTTCTTAAATGTAAAAGTCAAAAAATTTCAAAATTAAAAAAATTATATTATATTTAAATGTGTAACTTAAAAGTTATAATCCTGAGAGACAATCTCATTGGAGTTTTAGAACTGTTTAAAAATATTCAGCTCATTGTCGAAGGCATACAAATTTTTTTTCCATTTTTTTTTCTTCTTATCACTGTAACATATTGTTTAATAATCAATATTTGGAAATATTCTACCTGATTTTTATCAATTTAATGATAGATGCTTGAAGTCTAAAATAATTTTTGATGTATTTTCCTATGTTTTTCTTAGACATGTTTATAGTTTATACCTCCTAAAATCATTGATGTTACCTAAATATAATATAAAACTTTAGTAAGTATATCTACTCATACTAGGTAAAAACTGGAATTGTATAGCTCAAGAAAATATAAATACTTTTGATTGCAAGCTAATGTTCAATATGATCTGCCGAATTGTATACATACCTTGATATTTTTAATAAAAAAATAAATAAAAATCTTAAGTAAGTATATTACCTATGTATAAAATTTCCCTTCACACTTTACAAAACATTATAGACTATAGACATATTATTTATTAACTATACTATGTATTAATTAGTAGATATAATAGTTTTGGTTATAGTTATGTAATTATATTATTTTAATAATAAGAAAAATATTTTTTTACACATATATCCTTATTATTCAAGATATTATCAAAATAATTATAAATTCGATTTTTATTATAATAAATAAAAATGAAGTTTTAATTTTTTTTCTCATTCAGGCTGGTCTTTTTGAAATATGGCATAAAAAATCAAACATTTTAATATTTCTAATTATGTTTTGCATACGTTTTTAAAAAATGTGTTAGCATACTTATATTATATAGTATATAACATCATACATTTGGATACCTATATAGGTAAATTAAAAAAAATATATGAAATAACAGATAAAAGAGACTAGACATTATTTGAGTACCTCTTTTGGTAATTAGTATACCGGTAAATAGTGAAGTCCGTACTAGACTGGTATACATAATATTACATAATATAGTATTTTATATAAAGTGTATATGATAATTCAGTACCTAACTATATCGTTTGTAATTTGAAGTCTTTTCATTATTTCAAGTATGTAAATACTACCTGATATCTTTATTACTCTAAACATGTAGATATAAACTATATAATTATTATCACTGTTATAACTTGCCTAAAATGAGCTATGTCAATATTTCGAGGTCACCAAAATTATATTATATTAAATAATTCTAATATTTATTTAAATATTTCTTCTACTTATAAATACCAAGTATAATATAACGTACACTCATTCATATTCATAATATTAATATACAAACATATATAGTAATCATAAATTAGTATATGTATTTTTAATCTTTCAACACGAGGCGCCAAACGTGTTGTGTAAAAATGTCACTTATTAAAAATTCATGAAGCAATTGACCCAATATATTATTTCCTGGATTCAAGTTATCTAAACAATATTTTAGACATGACTGTAGCCCCATAAAGGGACGAGGAATAAATAACGGGACATGCGGCCTTGGATTGTGAACCCGTATAATGAATAATAATATATGAATACAAAAATATATACATATAAAACCTACATAATATTATTAAAAATATATTATAATCATATTATCGTATATCTTATCAGTTTTAGTTTTAAAATAAAATATTTTACATCGATACGAAAATTACGTATTTTATATTAAATATTTTATTTTTTTTAAATCGTTCAACTTTTATCTCATTCATTAACCCCACAGATACTTGAAAATTCTAAATACACCTTAGTCTCTTCAACTTATTTAAAGGTAATCGACATTTTATGTAGATAACGTGTGATGAATTTCTTTATTTTTTTTTTATTAACTTTTACCTATCGTGGTTATTATTATTATTATTGTTATGGTCATGAATAAAACCAGAAAAAATTAACAGGATACCTCAGAGATCGTCAATACTCTATGATTTGACCCATATAAACTATATATATATATATCTACAAATCTAATATCCAGGATGGAAGTCCTACAAGATTTTTTGTTAAAACGCAAGTGCGTTCCATCTCGGGTGAATAACCTTAAGCTAGTACGTATATTGATTTTCTAATATTTTTTCTAGTATTTCTACTAAAAATTGAGAAATATGCAAATATAATATCATTATATTAACCATTTTTAATTTTTTTCGAGTTTTGTTTATATTCAGTCAAAATCTGTAGGAATATTTTACGTTTCTATTAATATTTGGACAAAAATGTATGTTACCTATAAAATGTGTATTGTTTTTTAGTTTACCATTTCCTAAAAACTAGGATTATTTAAAAACATTTTAAAAAGGTTATTTTTCATAAAAATTCATAATACTATTAAATAATATTACTTCTTTATGGTTTGTAAAATTAAAAAACTTCGGTATTTCTTCGTTCATTCTAAATATGATTAAACTATTTTCGATGTTCTATTGAACAATATTATGTACAGGTATATTTGTAACTTTTTAAGTCAACTAGTCAATTACTTTTATCATTAAATAACTAAATTAACTTATTTTAATTTTAATGTTATTAACTGGACTTTATAGGTAGATACGATTCAGTGCCAAAACTACTGGGGGTGCTGGGGGTGCAAGGAGCCCCCAGTCAAATCATAACAATTGGCCCAAAACCAAACAATTTGGTTATAATTTTATAACGTGTTAACACACCTGGAAATAGCTCTTTCAAAACTATAAATAAGCAAAAAAAAATTATAGACCAAGTCGCGGCACTGATACAATAAATTGTATTTTTAATCATTATGTTAGGTTAACATATTGGGGGATGAATGATTTCAAGCGAAATTGAATTAATTTCATAATCTATTTTTAGTAAATGGATAGATACCCTTTAAAGAGTGAATTGTTTTAATGAAGGTTACACCTAGGGAGTGAATTGTTTCCAATAATTTTAAATAATTTATTTCAAAATTTCCTGAGTAATGACGTATTTTTACATTTATGATGATTACAATCTAGAGGAATGACGTTTTTTACGGCAATATCTTCTTTTTATTATTTGAGTAATGACGTATATATACGTTTTCTATATTTTATACTTAATTATATACGTCGATACTATTTTAGACATACATTTGTAAAACGTATACATACGTCAATACTGCTCAAAGGGTTTTATAGGTATTTATAGGATTTGAATCGATTTTTTTTTTAAACTAAGTAAATATTTTTCATTAACTTGCCCCGTGTTAGGGTATACCCAACTATAGCGTGTAACTATTTAATGCGACATCGGTTCAAGGAAACATTTTGACAAAATTATTTTCTCTCAAAAAATCGTAGACTATATATTATATATATATATACATATTACATACAGGAATATAAAATAGTTTTCGAAATATCGCCAATTTTTGAAAAATATTGACCTCCCCTACCCTATGCGTCTCTCTCTCGTTATTGAATGTCTGTTCTGTTTATTTATTCCGAGATGCAATATTGCGTTTGAACAATATTATATTATTATCTAATTTCGAACCGAGTGCAATTGGACCGCATCAGCTGTTCGAGTAATAAATGATAAGTATAGTGCAACGAGTGCAATATCGTCGATTATTATCCACAGAACCGATAGGGAGAAGAGGGGGTGGAGCCGATCCTATTGCCGTTCGCTCGGTCACGCGAAAAAATGTTACGCCGTACACATACACATGTATGCATAATATACGTGTATACACGCACATGCACAAATACGCACAACAGAGCCGTCAACGATTGTGCCAAAAGTGAAGGGCAAACGCGTCGGAGAGAGTTTTTTTTTTTTTCGTATTTTATTTTTTTTTTTTTTGTATTTTTTTTTTTATTTTTTGCTCTCGCGAGAAAGCAATGTCAATGTCCTACATCGTACACACTCATAGGTATTATTTATACACTGCAATTTCACGAGGCTGATAACCCCGTCGGCCATGGCGCAATATATATTATATTCCGCCGTTGCGGCGAATGCTCGCGTATTACTTATTCTTATTATAAGATATTATTATTATTATTATTATTAGGTATTATTTAGCGGACGAGGATTTTTTTTTTTCTTTTTGTTTTTCTCTCGCGTTCTTCTGCCACGTACGATTTACCGGCCCCTACCATGTGCCCGACGTTACACTTATGCTTATACTATATATATATATATATATATATTGGTATGGGTTACACGTGAAAGCGCGTCATCCCGTAATAGTAATAATATAATATCATACTATAGGTAGTACTCGCTCCTCGTAATGTTATTGTAATATTATGGCTCTTTTACGCGCAGCGCCGAACGTTTTCGCGCCGCGCCGCCGTACCTATTACGAAATTCGCGCCCGGCGCCGGCCAAACGAACGCTATCCAGGACTTTACGGCCCGTGTCGATTATTTCACGGGCCCGCCCACATCTCGGCCCAGAACGCGCGACCGGAAATATTTTGAGATACACACTGTTTTATTGATACAAATACCCATACATTTTTATTTACTTATAATTTTTAAAACGATTTTCAGGTAATTCGACAAGAGTTGATAAAATATTGTGAAATTCGACTATATACCTACATAGAATAAGTTTAATTTATCAAAAGCGAACTTTCATGTTAAATAGTACAAGAATCAAAAATTATTAGGAGTTGCATATCTTATACAAGATTTTCGAGTTTTGTGCGGTTTAGGTACCTATTACAGCCTGATTGATAAATTGGCTATTAGTTCTATTTTCAAATATTTTTAGAAGATCAAAGTTTAAACGGCTTTTAAGTTTATCTTTCCTCTTAAGACTTCATTCATTAGACTAAATTCAAGTGTTTAATTTAATCAGATAAATGGATAATACGCAAATGATATATTAAATATCCAAAAATAAACAATATAGGACTGTCGTACAAAACACATCAAAATAATAACAATAACGCCTTACAGGCATTAATAAGGACCCGCTTTATATCAATGTTACCAATTACCATGGATAGTTTAAATCATTTTCGTCCACTATAGTAAGAATATCAGAAAAATGATTCTATATATAAGTTCATAAGTTCTCTGAATCTAAGTCAGTAGCCCGTCCATTAAATTAGTTCTAGACACACCACTGAGTAAATAGTTACAAATAAACTCAGAATAATTCGGTTAAAAATGGAAAAAAATACACTATTTAGGGGACGTAGTACCTAACTTAGTTGTTTTTTGTCTGACACACGTGCAACATAGTAAAATTGGGTTTTGCATTTCCAATGGTTGGTAACAATCGGTTGATTTTAGGATATGATGACCTATTATCATAACTAAAACATGATATATGACTTGTAGGAATTATTTTTAATAATTTAATTTTAATTTTTTTACAAATGTATGAATAACATGATTATTAAACTGTAAATAGTTTGTTTAATATTAATTTATCGAAAAAATAATTCCTTTATGTCATAGATTACGTTATATTTATTAATTATAATAATAGGCCATAATTTACTAAATTAAACCGATTGTTCACGAAATTGGAAATACCAAACCCAATTTCATTATGTCACGCGTGTGTCAAAGATAACTGAGCCCGGTACTACCACAGAAGACTACGTTTCCTTAAGAGGACGCTACACAACCAATTTTTAAGGGTTTCGTAGACCCAATTTTTATTCAATTTTAAGAAAAATTAAAATCCAACAATTTAAAAATATTTAATTATATTTTTAAATCAATTAAAAAATATTCATGTGACAGTATCATTTTTTATTGTTGTATTATCACAATATTTGTTAAAAATCACGTTCATGCTCTATAACTACAAATTTTCTTTGTATAATCGCTGAGTAAAATATGTATACAATATATGAAAGATGAGAATGCTGAGTGCTCAAGCGTGGAGTTCTTACCATATGTTTATTTGAAAATAGCCTAATATCCGTGATTGAAAATTGTGAAATTTTAAAATTTTAAAACTAAAAAAGCATTTTCCGCGCTACGGCAAAGTAAACATTCTCATCTTTGTTAAAATGTTGATTTTCCGATTACTAAAAGAGATGTTGTAGTTATAGAGCGTCAACGTATTTTAATAGCGTGTAACATCCCCTTAACTTATTTCGGTCAACAAAATGTATATTTTTTTCCGCGATACATTTTAGAATAGTAATCTTTAAAATTGTTCAAAAAATGTTTTTAAATATACTCATAATTACTTTTTCAATTAATTAATAATTTATAGATAGGTATTTATAGGTACACGTATATATTATATATATAAATATCTATAAGAATCTCGCAAAAATCATTCGTCTCCGAACGCCTTAACTTAACTGAACGATTAACAAAAATTATCTGTAAAAAATGAGAATATAAATCAAGGACGAAATTTGGATTGCATCTTTTAGTTTCTGACTAGTGTCTTAAATACAAATGAAATTACAACACTGATTAAAACTATGTATTTAGTAGTAGACAATATAGTAAATACAATAGTCAAAATCCAGTAGGGGTGTCAGTAAAAAAAATGGTCAGTAGTGGTGAAAGAAATTTGCTCATTGGGGGGTAAGATACTGATGGTGGATATATTGAATTTTAAATCACTGATAAATAATTTCTTTCGATTAAAACGATTTTGAATGGAGCTCGGTATGATATACTTACATAAATATTACAATTGGAAATTTTTAAATTGTATAATGTTACTATATCATATTATTTCAGTGTATATTCATTAACCGAATAAACATTCCATTTTAACCAGATACACACTTTCTTAAATTACAATAACCAGTGATGTATTGGTAAAAAATTTCGTGAGTATACGTCATTCTAAAAAAATATTGGTCCCAAAATTAATATTCTCTCTTCGCTCAAAAATCGTTCAACATACATTTCAAAATTATGAAATACATTTTAACTTTCAAACTTTCTTTTATTACATTTTTACATTGAAGCTATTAATTCTACAATTATGTTTTTTGTCCTGTGAGTAACTTTATGAATAGGACTCGAGTAATCATTTTGAGATAAATGGGTTTATTATTTATATTATTTAATGGAAAATGTATTCTAGTTGGTTCTATAAAGAGGTTATTTTTCAATTTTTCCAGTAGTTTTCTTAGGCATAAAGAAAACTTACTGAAAATAATCGAAAACTTTTATAAATTGGAATTATAAATGCCAGAAACTTGAAATTTACAATATTAACTATTTTCTAATTACTATACCACTATAGTTATTTTAATTTTCTCAGTAGTTTAAGTAAAATAATAAAACAAAAATATTTACACAGTTTACGGTTGTGTAGAATAATATAAAACATAATGTGGAGTCTGGTATTGAATGTAGGTAATATAATAATATGATGGGTGCATTCGTCTTGGACTTTTAAGGGCTTATTACGCTCACGCTCACGAACTGTTCGTCTTTAAAACAAATGCTTATTTAGAATCACTTAGCTTTTGATTTCAAGATGAACGAGTGTGAGCGCATAAATTGTGCAATCAAAAATAATACATATTATTAATAAAATAAAGTTTTAATAATAATATATATTAAATCTAGTTGATACTTTATACTTTAGAGACCTCATTTTTTCAATTATTCCAATACAGTCCAAATCAGTCTTCAGCCTTATTAAGCATTTGATTTATACCATGGTTGTAGATTATAAAATATGCTCGATAACAATAATATAATTTTTAAATTATAGAAATTATTCATATTAAAAAAAATAACTTTATAATATCTATCTCAAATAGTTGTATCTATTATTTATATTTTTCGTAATACGTAATCGATACGGCCATTTCATCAATTTCTCATACGATTTACATCATGGACAAAAATATCATATTGGGTTTACGCCTTATACCCTCTAATACACCACTGACAATAACTCAGAAATGGTCTTCTAGTAGCCAAAAAATATAATCAAATATAAACCATTTGTATTAACAACAACTTAATAATATTGACCAATTTCAATCGCTTAAATCTAAAATGATATACCGTATAAAAATATATACGATGTATGGCTACATATACAGGGTACTATCTAAAGCCGATTTCTTATCCATATCATACCAACGCCAAAGCTCCCTCTCGACTCCATCTGGTCGAAAATTTGCTTACAGAAAAATAAAAATAAATAATTATCATTGTAAAATCAACAAAATGTTTAAATTGCTTATAAAATTATTTTAAACATTTTTATTTGTTAAATATTTTTTTTCATTAATATTCCTTAAAATCTGTTCATAAATAGAACCTTTTAAAAAGTCGGGCATGTGGCGTCCATTTAATCTCAAATGCACAAGCGCATTTCGGTCAGAGTTAACTGGATTTCTTATCCATATACGTTTATAATGGGTTTATTTATTAAACAGCTCGTACCTATATTTTTTTTTCACAAGTGACGTCTTAAAAAAGACGGATATAAGAGGAATTTCCCAAATCTCAGTACAACTCAATACACAATACACTATATTAATCGGAATTTAAAAAAAAAAAAAAAACACTCAAATTCGTACGTGTTACGATCATTATTGAAAACCTACTCCTGCGTCCTGATGACACGCCGAAAATCATTTAAACGCGTAAATAATATTATTATGTCTACTATTGAAATCGTTGGTGACGTGATATTGACCTACATCGGTAAAAGAAATGCGTGGGTATTTTAAGCGCATGACGCGACTGTTAGACGTTATGTACAGAATAAGATGTATATATTATAATATTGGTTACTTTTAAATGACATTTTATTTGATGATATTGCGAAAATAGTAAATATAATATAAAAATAAGAGTGACCATAATAGAGGTCAACATATCTCCCAAAATATATCTCCGGTCAAAAATATCTTCAATCTAAAATGGGTATCTCATGAGTATATTGCCTAAAAAAAAAAAATAAATATATTTTTATATTTATTTAAATATATTAGTATTAATAACATTGTTATCATGAAACTATATATATATATATATATTATGCATGGGTCACAAACCGTGGTATCTTGAATTTTGTATTACACAATTTACAAGTATTGTTGATGAAACGGGGATAAGGTAAACAATTTTAAACAGTATATAATAATATGTTTAGGTGTATCATGCTCGTACATGGAAATGTCAAAAAAACAGAATTAGAGTATTAATAGCTGTATATTGTAATTATTTTTCCGGTGCAAGGGGTGGTGCAAAGAGTGCGACGGCACTACGCCTTGCACTTTCTGTGGTAATTACTTACATAAACATTGCTTATTTACTAAATTTTTTTTTTTTGAGGTTTAAGGTTTTTTTTGGGGGGGAGGGGTGCATTATTTTTTATTGTAACTTATCTTCAGTTATCTAACTTATATGTATAATGTATATAATATAATATAATATAATATAGTCGCATAATGTGTTAATAATACAATCAATTCTTTTTTAGTTTTACTATTATCGATACATCAATTTGAATATAATTATTTTCATCATTTAATATCTTAAATCACACATTTTTTATTAAAAATGTATAAAAATACATAATTTAAAATAAATGGTTATTAAATACTTGTAGTATTCTTTCAGTAAAATAAAAAAAAAAAACAGTTTGAATTCGTTAATTTTACAAGCCATACATAAAATTGAATTGAAACCTGAACCCTTAAAATATATACTTATGTTGAGATATATATGTTTTAGCAGAGATATTTTTGTTTACATATATATATAATAACGTTTCGTCGAAAAATACTAAAAACCTCATCCCTGAAGAGCTGTGTTTTGTGTGTAATATTAAATTCCTAACAAATTTGAATATCATTCGAAAAACAGTTCTGAGCAAAGCTTGGAGTTACTGGAAATAAACTACTACTTGCGTATATTATTACTTTCAGAGCTATCTACCTATATATTACGATTGAAAACTTATAGGAAATAAAACTTTTGATGGATAAAACACTCAAAATACCATTTGTGTTAAATTTTTAAGGAATTGAACATTTTTACTATCTATACCTATTCAAAAAAGTATCAACCAAAATATTGATATTCCCGTCAACACCTACGAGCAATAACAAGTTTAAAATCAATAAATTATATTAATTAATAAATTAAATGCTAAGCTATTAATTAAAAAAAGCTGTTAAATAAAACAAAATATATGGCTGTAACTTGTAGTACCTAATAAAGTTATTAATTTCGTTCCATTTACGTTATTAATTAATACATTGTGTAAATTTCGGCCTGTGATTTATCATGCGTTTATAATAACTATCATCTCACATATCTAGTTTTTATAAACTGTAATATGGTAAATTTACGTACATTTTCCTGATATTTTTTATCATTATAAAATCGTGTGACTCCCTCATTTCAATTTTTTTTATGCGCCAATACGCATAATAATTTTTGTTTTACAATTAAAGAGGAAAATGCGCTTAATAATTAGCATTTAATGTAAGAAAATCCACTTAGTCCAATCACTTAAATCACGAATTTTTACAACCCACAAATAAACAAAACGACAATGTTGGTGTGAAAATAGTTTTTAATGCAGTTTATTTCGTCGATTTCAATATATTTTAGACTATTAAAATTTTGTTTAGGTACTTACATATTTAAAATTGAAAAATCTAAGGTCATTTCAAATTTACCAAAAATAAAAATTTACGTTTAAAATGAACACTTCAAATAACTATTTATATTGTTAATTATATTTAAAAAAAACAAGTATATATAAGTATATGCTAGTACAATAATTTCTATAAAATAATGTTCATCGTAGTATTTCTCAGAAAAACAACTTTTTCGAATTTCTTGTAACGAAAAAAATTCTAATTTTCTAAGATAAAAGTGGAGTTCCTTAACTTCATTTTTGATTAAGATAGAGAAGTACCTAGTTTAAAAAGTTTCTTTAAGCCATATAAAAACAATAATAATTTTCATACTTATTCAGACGAAATAGAACTTTTTCAGTGTTTTTTTATGATGAACATAATGGTTCTACTCGTATATTGAAAACTTATGTATTTTATCATGTCGATCACTAATGATGTTCCATCTGGTGTAATATTGCTTTTCCAAAAGTGTAAGATTATTAACAACCCTTGGAAGTATAAAAACGGTGGTAACATGTGCAGTATGATACTTTACAGCACTAGATGTATTTATACATATTCAAATGGTGTATAAAAAATATATATTTATTATAAACTCATTTATTTATAAATTATTGTAATATAAATATAATAATAATAATAATTTGTACTATTTTAAATATCTTATGAAATATCCTGTACAAAATTACCTAAATATAATACAACATTCTATAACAATACTTACGTCACCGACATAGTATTTGGGATAAACATTATTTTAAGAATATTCATAAATATAAATAAAAAAATTTATTTTTAAATAAATACCTACTACATTGTTTTTCCTCCTATTATTTGCCAATACTTCACAAGAATTAAAAAATTTGCATTTTTTTAACATTGTTATCTCTGAAAATATATCGTCCTAAAACGTTGAAAATATATTTTCAATCCATTCAATAATAACATGTTATTTCAAAAAGTATCTAAAATATGTATTTAAATAATTTTAATATACTTGACAAGTATCTAATGAAAATATAGGTGTTGATACTTGAATTCCAACAATATACCTGTATATTAAAATTTTTACAATATGGGCTGAAAATGAAACAATTTTCCAACCATCGAGTAACCGATAAAATTTTTATTTTAAATATTGTTGATAAACCATATAAACTTAACAATAATATCCATATTATTTATTTAAAATTTTTGAACAATATATATAGATATCAGGTGTATATTGTTGTATTAGGACACACGGTGTGGCTTATCACTTGTATGTGTGATAATGCCATAATATAAAATTGTTCATTCTTAACCACTTGTGATTTATGTTTATAAAGTAAATTAGTAACGTATATCGATGTCAATTAAAGATCTTATATATATTTAATAAAGTATTAAGAACAATAATACAACAAATATAAATATAATATATATTACCATACCGGACATTTTATTATTTTATTAATTATTATCGAAGTTGGTTAAATTAAATTAATATGAATTAGCTAAATAAAATTTACCCAAAAATTTGGAGTTAAAAATTAATAGTTTAAAAATAATAAAAAATAACAAAAAATAATTTTAAATCGTTAAGTTTAAAGTTAAAATGGAAAAATAAATTAATTTAACTCAATTCAAATAAAATTTACTTTTTATTTTTCCATGAATAATATTAGGATTCGTATCTTTAAATAAATATTCAGTAATATATCTAACCATATTTTACTTATAAATTACACATTCATTTTTAGATAATAATTATTTATTCTGTTTAAATTGAAATTGAAATTTGTATTACGAATTCTCAAAATTTTCGCCCATATAGTGTATTAACTGAATGATTATTACAAAGCAACGGTAACATTTTTAACTAATATAATAAACATTTTAAACATGATAATTTAGTTAAATATTGAACATATATTAATTTTTAAACTGAACCTTGAGGCCAATATGAAGCACAATATTGTCTTATAAATAATTTGAAAGATTACTCAACATAAATATATTATTTTTATATCATAAAATAGACAACACGTAGGAAAATTTAAACATTATTTAAAGAAATAATACAACAAACGACTTGTGATATTTAAAAAAAAAAACAAATTTTTGAAATAAAAATAAAAATGAATAATCTTTTAATTATAAATAATGATTTACAGGGTGTAATTATAATACGATTTTGCTTATTTTTACTCCACCATGTAAATCGTAGTAATCGAGCTCATAATCAAGTATGTGATGATTATTTTTGTATAAAAAATTATCTAAAAACTATATCATGTGAAAAACGTTACATTCTATTTTATAATATAAGATTTAAATAATAAACACATATATCGTAACATATTCAATAAATAATCAATCGAAACGTTTCAAATTGGTGATAGGTTCTTCTGTGGTGTATTTACAACCATACATTATTAAATCATACGATTTGGGCGATTAGCGTTTGGTTACTAGTGACCCAAATCATGACACGTTGAACTCTAAAATATTTATTTTTATATTAAAATTTTTTTAAATCAGATTATTCTAAACACCCAAGCTCCGATGTACGAATAACACGATTTCCATACGTGGAATGCTTAGGTACAAATTGCCTAACTACTAATTTTAATTAATCATATTATACATTATATATAAATAATATAATTTTTATGAAAATTTCATCATACTAGTATATAAAACGGTATTTGTAAGTTCATGCATATAAACAAGGACCCAAGCGGGTTATTAAAAATACACAAATATATAATTTAAAGTACCTACCAGAAAACCTATAAAAAAACTATATATATATATGGGTATATAATATTCTTATACATTAAACCAGTGCCCGAATGGGTTGTTGAAAATACAAAATATTAGTGTTCAAATGGGTCGTTAAACAACTTACCCTCTATGGTTTTGCTTCGCATATATTATATGATTAGACACCAGCTTCCCCTGTATATTATTAATTACGTTACGTATTTAAAGAGACGAGGACGTGGTGGTCCTATATAATAATATTATGTTTTATATTATTATTACGTGATCATGACATTTGTTTGCAATTATACCTATAAAATCTGTTCTAAAAAATCTACATACACAACTAGCTCTCTCAATAGTTTACATGTAAGTTAAATAAAATATATTTAATTATTTTGAAAAAATAACATAAGTACCTACCTCATCAAAAGGTTATGTTTTAAGAAATCTTTTTTCTGTATTGTTCATTTTCGTGTAGGAATATAATAATTCAAAATTATTTTTAAATACAAAATCCCTCCGAGCAAACACAGTAAAATTCGTCGTCTTCCTTCCGATGACAAAACTACCTACAGGGCAAAAGTTGAATTTTCTATTAAAATTTTATTTTCAGGAATTTCTGTTTTTATATGGTTCCAGTCCATAAATCGTGTAATCAAGTTCCCGCGAAATATCACAAACAGCTGTTGTCGACCGCTCGAAATAATATTAAAATAATAACAACATTATTTCTATATGATAGGTAGGTAGGTACACATTTTCAGAGGTTAAAAGGTTAAAAGTGTCGCGAACACGTTACGTCGTGCGCTAATATTCGGATTGTCACGGTCCATATATTATATTTTGACGTCCCGCAGGACCTATGTCGATCCACGTGTTTTTTTCATACTCGTTTTTTTTTTCACCATCGTAAAACCGTTTCGTGAAATGATAATAGGTACCTACCTAATAAAATACTGTAATATAACAATACATAATATTATCGCCATCGATACAACAGTCTGGCGTGAGCACATCACGAAAACATATTACGGTACATCGTACATAAAACAATATTAATTTACGATTCTCATAAGTACCTGTAAGTATGACTGCCCTTGTCGGTACGACGAATACTTGTTACGATATAAGCATAATAGGGTTTTCGGGGTTCAGTGACTTCCACCGAGGTAATTCACGGTAAAGCGCGCGTCCATAAATATCCGCAGAACTCGTTAATTAAAATCCACGTGTGTATATATATATATATATTATACCGTTACCGCGGTTCGGTGGCGTAACGTGGTGTAAAATGTCCTTTCTAACCTATTTTGCATACAGATATAGCGAGGCAGTTTTGTCCGAGGTCCTGTGACCCATTAAAACCCATCCGATGGGTCCAGTGGGCTTATTACTTCTTCAACGATAGGTATCATAATATAATATATTATAATAAATACGAATAACAAAATATTTATTTGTAAGAACACTATAAAATATGAAGTATTAAATAATATTCAGTCTCATTTTCTTTGTTTTTATCACAATACATTATGTTCGTCACAATTTTTTGCATGTCAATCGTTAACTTGCCCAGCCTTATGAAAATATATTTTAATTAATCAATCTAAATATAAAAATTGAATTTTTTTAAATATAAATATATAGGTAATGTAAAATTTGAAAAGCTTAGTAAAATTAAATAATTATTTTTTTTTTTATACGTGCTTATTTTTCATAATTATCTAATAAATTTTACTACATTTGAATAGGTAGTTAATAGGAAATTTCATAAATAAAAGTCATCCGTAGCTTTATCACTATCTACATTAGCATTGGTTAACAGTGACCAATTTAAATGTAATCCAAAGAGTAGAGAATTTTCAAAAACTGAAATTATTTACATGAAAAAGGTGACATAATTTTAAATTTAAACAAATGCAATACAAATATAAAGTTATGAAAAAATACTATTCAAGAAGGACAATTTACCAATACGTCTCTTATCCCCCACCTCAAATCCACTAATAGTTGATGATAGTTATATTGATACATAGGTATTATGTACTTATCTAAATTATATGCAGTAATGTATTTATTTAGAGGCTGTGTAAAAAATTAACACTGGGATAGAAAAATCTTAAATAGGTACATTTTTATAAAACTAAATATATGTATTATCAATTAATTTATTTAACAAACTATTTTGATTCCTGTATAAGAACTACCAGAATAACTATTATATCTAAATATTATATTATTATTATATGTATTATATAAATGAAAAAAATTTTAATTTAACTTTGTGTAGATACGAGTATAGTAATATGAAAGTAGTCATAATCTTTAAACAATTTTTTTTTTATAAATATAAATGTAGCTTCTAAAATAACAACCAACAAATACATTCTTAATTATTAATTATAAAAAAAATTTTTATAATACCATTAAAGAAATTGAAAATTAGTTATAAGATAATAAAGATAGGCAATACTCGTTTTATACTTGAAGTTTTTTTTTGGAAATTTTTTTTTTTACAAATAAACATAATATAATTTTTCAGGATATTTTGAACTCTATATGTATAATGTAGATGAAAATATCAAAGGGTATACAATATTTTTAACTTTGTTGTTAACGAACATACAATTATAGTCGTTGATAAATTAGTTTGAATGACGTAGGTATAGATTACTTTTTGAAATTTATAGTAACTTTTTAATTTGAAACTGTGTTTGTTGAAATTAACCGAATTATTATTAAGTGTTAAAGTTTTATTATTTTACTAGTTATATATATTTTACTGATTTACTCGATACCTAGGTAGATATGCAAATTACATCTTATTTCATAACTGTTTCAACCAAAAGAACCATAATTGAAATTGTTTATTAATTTTTTAATCGTAAAGTATGAAATTCGAAAAAAAAATAGTGCCATATTCGGATACACGTCATATTATATAAAAATCTAATTGATTCCATTGTATCATATTGTTTTTTATTTATTTTACTTACTGTGAATTCGCCGGTACTTTTACGGACAAACGTGTGTCCATTCGTCCGAATGCATAACATTCGCGCTAACATTTACGACGGTCGTCGAGTTCAAGGGTGTGTTATGTACGCGGGGGAGGGGGCCTATAGGTATAATGTTTATTCGTGAAAAAAAACCAACAAAAATAGCTATAACGAAACGTGTCGTTGATGTAATTTTGTCATGCGACTGATTTACCCGTTGGCCTTATCAAATAATATATATAATAATAATAATAATATAAAGGGTATAATACAAATATACCTGCCCACTTTAATAGTCCAGACTGTGTGAGTTAATTAGTTAACCAATATTTTTCAGAGAACATCTCCTTCCCGAATTTCAAAGGATTATCTGTAGAGGCTATAAAGGAAATTAAAAAACTAATTTAAATCAAACAATTTAATAATATTTAAAATACAAGTACCTATTTTATAAACGGGCATGTGTTAGTTCAATTTTTAATTATAATGTAATCATAATATTATTATTGTTTAAAAATTAACTTTTAAAAAAACTTCTATTTGGTCTACATTAACAGTACACATAATAAACCAGTTAAAATAAATGTGTTTAACTCCTTTGACTATGCCTCCACGAAGACATTGTTTTGATTACAACAACCAGGCAAAAACAACATATACAAAAATAGGAAGTATAAACAATTTTTTTGAAATTTTTTTCATAAATTATTTTTACACTTGCTTCTACATTTTTTCACATTTTAAAATTTTTATTACCCCTTCGTGTTGTTTGTTAAAACGATAACAACTTTCGATTTTCAAATGACGACCTATGATTTAAATTATAAATTCTTACAGAATATATTATAATGAGAGTTTACACGCTTTGATTTTTTTAATCTGATAAATATTCTCCGAGTAATAAGCATTTCAATTTAGGATATGACGTACTGGATAGAAATAATAGGTAGGTACATCTGTGGAGAAGTATTGTCTATCACGTAATAGAATAAATGTTAAAAACTTAATATTACTGTACTTTTTCACTCAGCACTCCGCCACTCATATATTTTAATACTTATTACTTGGGAAATCTCTATCGGAATTAAAAAATCAAAATGTAGAAATGCTCATAAAAATATACACTTCAAGAATTTGTTATTTAAATTGGAATTTAATGATAAATTGTTATATAGTTTTAATAAACAAATTAAGGTAAAATATAATTATGCATAGGTATAAATAACTTTTAAAAAAAGGTTAAAATTACCGGAGAAATTTACGTAAAATTCAGTGAATTGATAGGTACATTTTTCTTAATATATAAGTGCCAATACTTTTTTCGAGTGAATTTTGTATCTTATTTTATAACTACATTAACTATTGTTTTTTTTAATTTTTTATTCATTTATATGTATAAAAACAAAAATCTTATTATTTTATTTTTACTAAGTATCTACTCCTAAATTTTTTCACAGGAAAATAACATTTTATTAATTTTATTATTATTCATTAAATTATACACTTTATAGAGCTAAATAAAAACATTTAAAATGATGGGTCACTCAATTTTAGGTGCAGTAAAATAAATCAGTAAAAATTACGTAAATTTACATTTACTTGTAAAATTTAACGACCTCACATCTCTAACTGTATGGCTTAAGATAAAAAAAAAAATTCAAAAATTACCATGTATGTAATATAATATATATATAATAAATATCAATGATATGTTACAATAATCAGAAACAATTAATTTTTATGAAATTCTCTAAAAGCACGGTAAAATTTTATTTTGATATAAAAACTAAATTTCTGCAATAATTTTATGTCAATTACAGTGTTATACACATAGAGATAAAAGATGATTTCATTATACAATCATAGATCTTGGGAAGGATTTTTCCATGAAGTATTGTCCATGATTTTAGCACTTATTGTAGCCGAAATGTAAGTATACAGGAATAAAAACAAAATGTAAAATAATATAATAAATAACCTACCTAATACTTTTTATTACGATAATCTGTCAACATTTTAATAATTAAAATTATATTCACCTAATTAATATAATAGGTATATAAAACAAAAATTATATTTAATTATTACTATTTAATTAATTTTAAACAAAAAACCCTAGACTAATTGACTGAAGTTACACAAAACAATATATATTATATATTGTATTATTACATTACCTATACCAAGAGACAACAGAACATAGAAGTTGAAACAAACACTTCATATTTTATTTAACATAATCTTTAAAGTTATCACTAATCAGTGATATCACAAATACAATGTATAAAATATATGTTCGATTTATTTTTATATAAGTAAGATAGACATGAGATTACATTGACGTCAAATTTTATAATAATTATTTACATTTGAAAAATTCAATATTTATACTAATTCTATGATACATCAAGCGCGCTCTATCAGCGAGATTTTATGAATATAATCATACTTTATTTAATCGTATCTAAAAAACGAACATATTAATCTATTCCAAGTTCCTACAAATAAAGCGGAGTTTTCCTTATTGATAATTAGGAAAACAATTGTCTACACTACACTTGTTATACAATATTTAGAAAATTTCCCCTCTATAGTATCATAACTAATATAAAATGAAAATGTAACGTAATTTGTTTCATATAGAATGTAGAAATATGTATATTTTCTAATATTATACTATAATTATTATCAGTATTTTCTAAATCTAGGACCACTTGATAATTAACAACACCATCGATAAGGCATGTTTTATATGAAAAATGTTTGAATACATAGATTACGATACACCACAATTTATATTCAAACACCCGAGGTTTATTTTTGAGTTTAGGTAGAAATTTTATAATATCTTAGATATTGACCCAATCACAATGATATGTTTGTAATCAGAAATAAGATTGGTGAGAGAGATAAATTTATTAGGAGGTACCTAGGAGTACGGTTAGGAGATAAATTCCCCATCTCAAAATTAACTCCTCCAGAAAATCCACTTGATAATGTATAAAGAAATTGGTCGCTTCTAGGAAAAATATGTCTGTCATGAACTACCCTCTTACAAAAATAATCCCAGCGTTTTATCCGATAAAAATTAAGTTAAGAGGATCCTACATCTGTAACTTTTAAGGGGTTTTGTATAGATAATTTTAAAAACATTTTGGAAAAATGAAAATCTAAGAATTTAGAAATATATCAGTACATTTTAAAATAAATCTAAATAAGCACCGTACCCGTACTACTTTTGGTTGCGTAATCACGATATTCGCTTTTAATAGGCATATAAGCTAGATGAAATTGTGCAATATTAGAAAGTTGGGTTTAAAATCCGAAAATAGATTTGAATTTGTCAGCCTATCTTTTAGGGATCAATCGAAGCATTTTTCTTTAATATTAAATATTGAATAAAATTAATATTTATAAAATAGTTTTTTAATGATTTAATTGTTACTTAATAATATGACCAAATATATATATTTTTTGAATTGCCTCTATTTTATTATTTTCACTATTATTTCTTTCTGGTCAACAGTACACTGAAATGTATATTGAGTCATCTAAAAGTTCATGAACACGGCGTAATACGGATTATGATGAATTCCCTATCGACATATGGCAGCAGTCTACAACGATAATCGAATTGTTTTTTTATTACTCATAAAACACACACAGCTCACTAAAACAGTTCGATAAGTCTATTTATGAGTAACTATATAGGTAGTATAATATAATTTTATTACAAGGCTTTGCAATTTGCATCATAACCCTTAAAACCCGAATAGATTCCAAAAGCCAAAAACTCGAATATAATAATAGTTTATTTGAATAAAATTTCAAATTTTTAAAATATGCAGTGTACATTTTGGGTAAAATTATTTATTTAAAGAACCATTTATTTTTAACGTGTCACAATGATATTTAAAAGCTTTTTTATGTTTTTGGACATATAAATATATTGATATAGAATTGATTTTTATGCATTTAAATGAAAAAATGAAAATCGGCCATTTAATATTAATGAATCCTCTACTATACAATAATACTGTAGATTTAAAATTGTATACTCAATAGTCGCTAAATTCTTAAAGAAAAACTGTGAAAAAAGTTTTGTTAATTCTAAAATATGCCTTTAAATTTTAATATTTAAGAAGAAATTAACTAAAAGAACGTTCTTCCTAAAAATTAACCAAATTGGTTCGTTCCTTCACACGAAAAAGTAATTTCGTTCCCAATAAGACAGTATTATATCCCTATTATATTCCGAAATATTAAACGAAATTAATAGAAAAAGTTCCTTTGAACGCATTCTTTCCAAGCATTAGTAAAACCACTACTATCGTAACCCGAATTTATGCTCTGGTTTTAACCCTTAACAGCAAGAAAACCCGTATTCAATTTTTGTGTAACACATCAACGGTAAATTAAATTTTTTAGATAAATTTTGTTTTTGATTTTATACAAATGCTTACAACCCATCTAATCTATACTTAATTTACCATAATACGAGTACAAAATAAATCTTAAAATTTTTCCATTTAGCATCCGAAACCCATAATCCAAATAAAAAATATTTTTTGAAAAATGAAAAATTTAGGTATCGACATAAAACACATTTTATGGTAAAATGATAAATTCCGAATAAATTATTTAATTCCAACTAGTGCAGTGCACTAACAAACATGTAAGTGCATACCCCTCCCATCATTATCTATGAAAAAAATTTAAATTCCTTATACCAATAATTTTCAATGGTAAATATATATGTCTTGGGCCTTACATTTTAAAAGTAATAAAATTATAATAACTATTACTCGTTAAGTGCCTACCTATAGATACACATAGAAATTATAGTAACCAGAGCTTTAACTGATATAATTTAAATTGAACTTTCTATACTCATTTATTTGATCTTATTCGGTCTGATTATTAATATTATATTAACAGTATTTTTTTAAATAACTCTAATCTAAAATATTTTGGGTTCAATCGATAATATTTAACTGATATTTATAAATTGCTTTAAATTCAATTAAATTTTAAAATTGCTTTTTCCTTTCCACATATCGATAGGTACATATATTACATATTAGATCTCCATCGAGTTTGACCAATATTTATCAAATGTGACAGATGATCATGACTTGGATCATTCTGATGTTTATAAAAATTTAGTCTTTTATAAGATTCTTTGAAAAAACCAAATAGTTCTTAGAGAAATCCAAAAAAATAAATAACTGGAACTATACATGAAATAGTTTGTTGTAAGACTAGGTTTAAAACATGAGCATAACACCATGTGTGAATGTGTCTTGGGAGCACTTCACTTGAGTTTTGATTGAACTCCTTGATATCGACCATTCATATTGGCAGCACCGTCAAAAGCATCTACTATAAATGTATCTAAACTAATGTTAATTTTAATAAATCAAATAAACTTTGGTCTGAAGATGAAATGGCGTGTTTTAATGCTACAACTCATTCTATAACTTCAACTTTAGACTTGGCGTCATCAGGTTTATCCCTAATATACCGCAAAACAAATACAAATTGATCATGGGTTCATGGGTAGAAATATCCATAGTTCTATCCATAGTAATTGAATATAATATATCAGCTAAATTTACTTCTTCAAATATTTTTGATAATAACAATTCATGAATAGTTTGAATAATATTTGTTACAGTTGTATGACTTAAAAAGTAAACAAATTTCCTCTACCAATTTTCCCACTTTTTAATTGCTTTTCACTTTCAACTACTGCCTTATTAATATGATCATTTAAACCAATATTAGAATTGGCCCTTTAATAAAACAATTTCCAAAAAGTTTCCTGCTGTATTATTCAAATAATAAACACCCTCATACTTAAATTCTCGAAAAGGTAAACCCTGTTTTCCAATTACTTTAACTATCTCAACTATAGTTTCAGCTAATTTTCTTCTTTTCATTACTTCATATTCTCTTCGATCCCACTGGACTCTGTTAAATAATCCATCAACACTTTGTCCATAACATTCACTCATATAACATTTTGATACCTCTATGATTTTTTGGCTCTTCGTGATCTTTTATACGTTCATACACATGAAACCAGTTTTTAAATGCCTTCAACACTAGTAAAAACACATTTTTTGGAAGAGTAAACTAAACATATTGAACAAAAAAAAAGAATTGCGTTCATAACTATAAGTTAAGTAATTTCTTTTAATTTTTTTTTTTTTTTTTTGTGTCCCTGGTTTTGTCACATAATACGCTTTTGAAGTGTTAAATGGCAATAGGGTGCCATAAATTTTTTTTCTGATTAATGTGGATGAAATGAAAAAAAGCTTTGAATATTTTGTTTTCCAATAGGCTTTAAGAATTAATTAAAATCATTTTGATCGACAATATCTATGTATGGCAAATCAGAATACTCAGAATTTTTAGGTTCACAGAAATTAATATTTTCAGTTTTTATATAATGATCAGAATTCTCAGGTATTAGATTTTCAGAATCTTTAAAAATATCTAAATCTGTTGAAATAGGTATAGATGGCAAAAAAAAACTATGTGTTTTATCAATATTGGTCATTGAAAGTACTGGTGAATCGGGTGAAACATTTTCAGAATAATATTCAATTAGAATTTTTAAAGACTCTGCACATTGACTATTTTGCAGTACAGTGAAATTCAGACTTAAAACAGTATGTGAAAAATAAGTTGTCAGTTTTTTGGATTTAGAAGCAATTTTTTCAAAACATTTTTATTATGTTATTTTCGTTTTAGGGAACCACATTTTTGATATTTTTTCTTTGAATTTTACTCCATAATAACCTAAAATATATATATATATATATTATATTTTAACCTATTTGGCAGATAAAGCTTGTTAATTTTAGCAAAAATAATGAATTTATAATTTATATTCGTTTTATTTTAATTTTATGACCGAGGCAAGTTGACGAAATTGGCTAATCTACTTAGATTATGAATAAATAAAAAAATACTAAATAATAAGAAAATAAAAATGTACTAATCATTCATAATATACAAAAGAATATATGTAGGTAATATCAAGTGTTTTATCCATTAGTTTTTCTAGAACAATTAGGTATTGAAATGAAACCTTAAAGTAGTCAACTTACCCTGGTAGTTCGCGGTAACCCGTTAAAGTCCGCGCGCAAATCTGTAGGTTCCAAAAGCGAAGAATGAATTGTGCGTGTAATTATAAAAAAATAACCTAATTTATAAAAATCATTGTATAAATATCTAAAAACTTACCGAATGTCTACTATATGTAGTCGTTGTATGAAACACGTTACACGTGTAATGGCCGATGGCAAATCATTTTCCGCAAATGGTAGAAAAATGTTTTTGTTTACAATGATATTATCTATGGTATGTACACAAACTATCATATCACTAACACTCATAATATTAAAACGACTTATGGACCACAACTTTAACATAATCGTATCAAAAATGATTAATCGGACAAACAAATAATCTATATTAAATATTTTAGGCGAACGTGTATAGGTTCCTACTAAATTAATCGTTGTCCATACACTCGTGAGTTACGGCGACGGCAACGGCAGTACAGCGAAAACCGAAAATTTTTTTAAAATTTGTAAAAAAAAAACATATAAAATATAAAATATAAGAATTGTAGCGCAGAGTTCTAGTAATTATTACGAAAAAAACTTAAAAATGTACAACATAACTTATTGTATTTGTCAGATCTTCATGAGACACTTTATATTAAAATTGTTTACTATACCTAAGTGTGTGTATTTAATTAAAAATGTATAGGTACAAAGTATAAATATGTTTATTATATTATAACTATTTTTTTTTTTCAGTTATTTATAACTGTTTTTATTTTATGTTGTTAATATATCTATATATATATATATATATATTCATAATAATATATATAATAATAAATAATAAATTATTATTGAATTGAAACCAAAATCTATCAAATAAAAAATACTTTTTAATGACAAACAGATTAACACAAGATCCATTAGAAAATCTGTTTTCCGTAATTCGACAAAAAAACGGCTATAATAAAAATCCAACTGCGCGCACTTTTCGTTCTGGTTTCGGTATTATTTGTTCTTATAGCTTAATGAAATGTTTGGAATGTTGTAATTGTGAATAAGATACTTTTTCAATATTGACACTGTATATATGCAGTCATTTTTTAATAATAGACTTGTTGATGATTAATCAAGTGTTATTATACTTACAAATTGTGAACCCAGTGAAAATTCCTTAAAAAATGCATTGTTATTTGGCATTCAAATGTCTAAACCATTTTAATTGTAATGAATATGAAAAAAATCTCATTACCTACTTCCAAAGATTTAAATAATCAAAATCAGTTATTATTAACATTTAAAATATTCAATGTAAATGAACCACCAACTCAAGGATTAAAAGTGTCGTCATATATTGATCGACATAACAAATATACCTATGTTATAAAATTTTTAACAAGCAATTTTAATTAATAAAACACGAAAAACAAATGATATTTGGATTTTTGAAACTTTCCAAAAAAAAAGTCAATAAAAAACTTTAAAATTAGATTGTCGCCTTGTAAAAAACATTATTTGTACATCATTGAACTATTAATTAGAACTCTAACGTTTAAGGTGTACCTAAATGGACCAACACAGAATTACACAATAAATCTTGTAATAAAAATAATAATATTGTCAAATGTCAATAAATTACGAAAACAATTTCCAACAATAAATTCAATATTGTCAATTGTTATTCGTATTCGACTATGACAAAGGGTTGTATCGTGCGCGGAGGGTAGTTGGTCGACGAAAACCTGTTTATTATCGTTTCGTAGTCCAAATACAACGATCGACTGTCGAAATTTAACAATAAGAAATATTATATTATTCATATTGTTAAGGTGGTTCGAGTCGGTCAAAAAAATATCGATTTTAGACCTTTCGCTGTAACAAAATTGAACGACTTTGGCCGATCCGATTTTAATTCTGTAAAAAGCATAATATTTTTATATATCTTTTCTAGGTTTTAATCGAAGCGTTTTTCGAAATATGAATTTTCGATTTCAGTATATTAAACAAAATGTCCATATTTTAAAAATTGTTCACTTATGTATATCTAAAACGGAAATTCATATTTCGAAAAACGCCTGGATTAAAACCTAGAAGTGAAGTCAAAGAATCTTATACTTTTTACAGAATTAAAATTGGACGAGCCAAAGTCTCATAATTTTGTCTCATTGAAAGCAACTTTTTGTTCAAAAAATGATTTAATACACGGTATTATTTTCATTATTTTCACACTTGCAATTCATATTTAACCTAGATGGATAGATACAAACCTAAGGAATGTATTTATTAATTTATTATTAGCTTTATTCAATGACCTCTCTGCAATAAATTCTAAATTTAAAATTTTATCATGTACGATAAATTGCCTATATAATACTCCTTAGAAAATGACTGACTCGAACCCCCTTAACGCACTCTATCGGGTGAATAGCTGTCGCGTACAATTTCGTATGCCGGTGGCCAATCTATAGTTATATATAATCAATTATACTATTTACTAAAAATATTGTGTATTATATAACATTATATATTATATTATATTATATAGGTAATTCTTAGTGTTAGTCTATTCAATCGATTTGGAGTGGTGGTGATCTATTTATGTGCATTTAATGTTTTATATACTTGCTGGGTTTAATATTGAATATTGTAAATTTTTTATAAATTATTTTTACATTTTCTAAATTAATATTACATAAAAATACGATTTAAAGACTATAAACATTGAATGAAATATGTGACAGTAAACCAAACTTACTGTAGTCAGGAATGAGAAAAACACTTTTAAAATTGTATTTAAATATAAAATACAAAATAAGTATAGCAATTTCCAATGAATAAATACAAGATACAAAATATATTTGAATTCATATTACTTATAAGTAAATAAGAAAAAAAATACTAAATACTAAATAATACATTTTAACAAAAGTACTTATACACTCGCCGTCACATCCTTCCTTCTCTTTGCCGGTCTTCCTCTCCCACTCTTCCAATCAATATACATTTCTTATACTAATCTTACTGCCTTAGTTTCCTTCCTCCTT
Source organism: Pemphigus obesinymphae (assembly GCA_025469235.1). Taxonomy (NCBI): domain Eukaryota; kingdom Metazoa; phylum Arthropoda; class Insecta; order Hemiptera; family Aphididae; genus Pemphigus; species Pemphigus obesinymphae. The sequence goes on from JAIPRL010001969.1 coordinate 30,519, forward strand.
AATACATGCCTGAGTCATCAAACCAAAATGATTCATCACTTTGTCAACTATCGAAGCTACTTTTATACTACCTCTTATAATATACTCATTCATTATTTTGTCCTCACTAGTCATTCCACTCATCCACCTTAACATTTTCATTTTTGCTACATTCATTCTCTGTTCTATTTTCCTATCTACTTCCAAGCATTCTGTTCCATACATCATTGCAGGTCTCACCACTATCTTATAAAATTTACCTTTTAACCTAATAAGGATTAATTTGTCACACAAAACACCTGATACTTCTCTATGTTTCATATCATCTTTGAAACCCCCATTTTTCTGTACGATAGACTCTAAATAATTAAATCTCCCATTCTCTCACAGTACATCCCCATTCAACTTCATTTCTTGCCTTTCTCTATTCCTTCTGTGTTTCCTTTCACCAAAATCATACTTTATATATTTTTTATTACCCTTACTAATCCTTAGTCCTTTACTTTCAATAGCTTCCCTCCACTCTTTAAATCTTAATTCACTTCATCATGTTGATTGATCTAGTTTACATGAGAAAAAATGTATGTAGGTAGTTAATGAGTCTTCTACGAAATTCTCACAATTAGTTCCTGGAGGTTGCGACAAAACCAAGTTATTCAACAGCAAGGTTTTGTAAGAAGAAATAAATGAATGACTGGTAGGATTTTCAGACACAAAGCTCCGCAATGCACTCCAATTTGCAATCCAAAAAAGTTTTCTACTGGATCCTGATTTAGATGTCTTGGAAGTAATGACTATACTTTTTTCTGCGAGCAGTTTTGTTAATGTTTGAAAACCTAAGAGAAAAATTATTTTTATTAAAATAATTATTTGTTTTTAAATGTATAGTAAATATTAAATAGTATTATTATTGAGTTAGAAATTTTGAAACATTTTGATATACCTATTTTCATTATATTTTTTTTATTTAAGTATTAGATAAAAAAATACAACCGAATCCTAAAATAAAACCAAAAAAGGAACAAAAGGAGGATTTATTTAAAAATTATAAAAATTATAGGCATTAAGGTTTTTAATTATTTAATTATTTTTTAATTATTAATTATGTTTTTAAAACAATAATTTGATCAATGGGGGGTAAATATAGCTGTTTTTAGTGTTTCATGAAAAATTACAATAATAATTGTTTAGTTAGAGTTTATGTTGTTATCACTCACTTTATAGCTCAAATTTTATTTAAGCCTGATATATTAACTTCAAATGCATATATTTATGAAGTATTTATAATGTAGGTATATAATTTTAAAGGTACCAAACAATTGAACAAATATTAAATATTAGCTCTATTTTACCTCATGATAGTTGTTCTTTAATTTTGAAGTATAGGAACATTTACAGATTTTCCATCCTTTGCAATAAAACACATTGAACTAAGAACTTTTAGACTGCTTGCCCAGAGTTTAAGATGGACAGAATTTTTCTTTACTGCAGTACTGTACATTTTTCCTTCAGTAGTTTTATGAAAGCAGCCATTCATAGAGTCAAACAATTTGTCAAAAAATAAAAGTATTATTGAAGTATCTACTCCACTACGTTCAATTATACTTTTTGCTAAAACAAAATAATAATAAAAGTTATAAATATTAACAGTGCAACTCATAAAATAAATTACCAACTTACATGCAAGGAATTTCATTACTACAGACACCCGTTGACTAAAAACTTAAGTCGCATATCGCACCTTCATTTTATAGATTTTTTCTGGTACAACATGATTTTCAGTTAACTTGGGTAACATCTTTAAATCTGGCAAACAACTATCAGTATTATATAACTGTACTAGATGTTGCCATTTCGCTAATCGTTATGAACCATCCATTTCGTATGACAGATCTTTCGTCACTAAATTATTTCTTGTACATTTCATTAGATAGGGAATATCAAATAAGTGTACAGTTTTTGTTCGCTCTCCATTTTCTTGTGTCACCTCATAAAAATCATCTTTATACTCAATATTATTTTGAATATAATAAGCTTTGGTTTCATTATTTAATAAAGTAATTACACCTACATTTGACTTCCCTTGATCGCACACTGTTGCAACTATATGAAGACCTGTTCCAAAGGCTTTCTGTATTACCTACAAATGAAAATACAAAATATAAATATATTGATCATAATATTAGTTTTTCTTTAAATACATTTTTAATTTGTCTTGCTAATTCATGCTGGTTAGTAGCGCCTTGGCAGAAGGAAAATGATACTGGCTGCTTATATTTCTTCTTCATTCCTCTGATCATGAAGACTAAAGCATGGTCCACTAATTTCTTGGCTTCTATAAAAACCAGAATTCACAGAACCATCTATTTGATCAACAGATTCATCATAATTTAGTTCACTGCTCAATGATATAATACCTAAAAAGAAAACCAAACATTTTTTATGTATTTTATACTAATATATTGATTTAGCAATTTACCATGTAAAAAGTGTAAAAAGGGGGCAGATAAAAGTCTGTAACATTTTGGACTTCTTTTCTAAATTGAGACTTAACATCTTTTCTTCCAATGTGAATCTATGACCTTTTTTCTGTTTCATAGTTTCCCAATACTGTAATTTGGTAAATAGCGAAGCCGCGGTAGTTAGTTTTCCATTCAATTTATTGACCATGTATGAATCGGAAAATTTTTCTGCTGCCTTCAATCTATTTTTAAAAAAGTTCTTTCTGAACTTTTGACTGGTGTTGATTCCTAATTAATTGATTAACAATTGAATAAAACTTTTTACATCGTGGAGTAAGATGTCTGATATTTTGCACTCCAATTTTGAATTAAAGGTTTGCTAATAAACCTATACAATTATTGAAACAAGAGTTAAGACATTACATAAATATTAAAACACGGTTGGTTCACTTATAAACAAGGCTAGGATTTGACTGAAAAATCAAGTTATTTGTGTTGATTAGTTAATTATTACGAACTTAAATACAATAAACACAATTATACTAGATTATGCAAAAATATGCATAAAGTTTAATATATGCAAAAACATCCAAAATAAAAATTGTATCATTTACATTAGAATAATATATATCGTGGACATTATTGACTTGAACTCCATTTGGATGTTATAAAAAAAACATGCTGTTGTATGCAAATCCTAGCACTGCTTATAAAGCTTGAAATTTATTCAATAAAGGAGATAATTTTAAAGGGAATATTAACTTTTATTATTTTTCTGATTTTTTGATTTAGAGCTGGTTCTGGAATTAGTTTTAGTTTTTGCACGCTTAACAATATCACCATTATCGTTATTTAAACTAGTATCTACATAAAAGAAAAATATTTACTATTTACGTTATTAAATATGTACATGCAATCCATAGCAAACCAGATCATTCAAATCAGCATGCTACAAAGAATCTTAAAAATGACTTACCTAATTCAATGATACCTGACATCATCAAATTGTCCAAATCAATTTGTTCGGCTCTTTCATTTTGTACACTTTCCACGGCTAAAATTATGATACATTCATGAAATTGTAGATAAATAGTATGTTTGAATAAATAAATATAATATATGATACTTACCGATGGTGTTACAGTCAGCTAAAGATGTATCAAATTCAATGAAACCTGACATTATTGAACTGTCCAAATCAATATATTCGGCTCTCTCATTTTGTTCACTTTCCACGGCTAAAATTATTAATGGTATTAAAATCATTCATAAATAATTTCATTGAATAAACATACTCGGTAAATTAATCGATGGATAGGCATTAGCATTCAATCGTTTGGTGCCAAGACTTGTACAGTTCCTCGTGAAATGTAAAGAACAAATATATTTTTAGCATAAACTAAACACGGATCTTCATTACCTAATCCAACAATTTCCATCCAAGTTTTAAGCCTCCATATCTGTACATGGATCGGGAAAACAATAGCATATCACACCTATACAAAGTAAATAAATAAAATGATACTGTAATTTAATTTATTTCTCCTGGTTTAACGTTTATTCGTTTATTGCTTACTATTCGTCGAATCAACAAATATATTATAAATGTACTTAAATATATTAAAATTACAGTGATTTTTTTATTTTCTCTATTATACTTATTAAACAAATAATTAAACTATTAATAGAGCATGATGTTATAAGAAAATATTTTATTTTACTGAATTTACATAACGTTTTTCCAGGAATATAACTTCAACGTTAAAGGACTACGTATTGTAAATTGTATCACAAGTAAAAACCTATTGTAAATTTGTAAAATAGATTACATACCAATCGATTTACAGCCAAGCACTGTACATCTAAATGCATTTTTTGGTGGCATGATTAATAATAAATGATAAATAAAACAAGTGAAAAAATAATATTATGTAATAAATAATATAAAATCTTCTCAATATATAGTGTACACAAGTCGCATAAATATTAGAAAAAAGAAACGTATTTATCTATATTTCAAACCATAGACCTATTAACTGTTAATAGGTTTATGTTTCAAACATTGAAACCAGGGTGAATTGACCACCTTGAGTAAAACAGTTTAATATCACAAGCACAAAAATGTGGTTGATAGCATAGAAAACGATAGCAGTGATAACGGTGGTTACGTAGTATAAACTATTATGTTCAAATCCCCCCTATAGAGTTGTACCAGCCTGCACGAACTAAAATACTTGTAGTTTGGAGTTGGACTGAAAACGACGGATTAATACGTGCAGACAAATTGTTATGGTAAATAATCAAGGTGGGGGGAATCTATGCGATTAAAACGCCGCCTAGTTTATATATTTGACAACATATTCATACGCAGACTACATGCTACATATGTGTAGTATGGCACATGTTCGCTAGGATCGCATTATAGATTATCGCTTAGATTCCCCTATTTACTTATTCACCATGATAAAATGTAATTACACCACTACCAACCGTCTTCCTTGTTTCCAGTCCATACTATCTTAGTTCCCGATACTAGTCTGCACCCATCACAGCTGATTATAAACGGCAACTACGCCTCGCACAATTGCACCGTTGCACCGTTGCACCCCCGCTCAGCAACAGACCCTAACGAGTTTTCAAGCATGGTTTTTTTTACATTTTTATTTTTCTGTTTGTATTTCTTATTTTACAAAGTGAATTATTTTACCAACGAAGTATTGGTACACATTTTTAACTTTTACTAATTAGGGTTCAATTTATTTTATACAAATATTTGCTGCAATATTATTTTGTAATTACCTACCTTCCTAGTACCTAGTCCTTTTATTAAATATTCTAGTACCTACCTACGACACCGTCGCCATTAACAGGGCCATGTCACTTACCGTTGACCAAGTATCTGTCCTAATGAGGTATGAATTTTTTAAATTTTATTTCAATTCATAATAATTCATGATCTTATGAATGTTGATATTTGTGAATGAACCGAACCAGAATCAAAACGAATTATTGAAAAAATATTAAAAACCGAACTCTATGATCAACTTTAAAATATATACAGTATTGTTAAATAATATTGTTTAAAAATAATATTACATTTATTTTACCAATGTTTTGTTTTCTGAAGTACCTGTCGTATGCAATTATTATTTCAATATTTTAAATGTACCAAACCTGATGATGAAATAATCTGAAGTATTGTAGTTGGTAGTTACAAATGATAACCATAATCACTCATAAACTTTATTATTTTTATTTATTTATTACTACATAGGTAGTAATATCATAGTTATATTATATTTATATACTAAATAGGTAACAATAAAGATCGAATTTTATAGTAAAATAAATCATTAAATAAATATTTTTTAATTCTACTGGATTTGAATAGAATTTCTCGAAATTCATGTTTTACATAATATCATAAATTGATTATTTTTAGGTATATTATATTATAATATATATATATATATATATATATTTTTTTTACAGCATTCTCAGTGAAGAAGTTACTAACAATCAACCACTTGAGTATATCATAGCACAACTACATCAACATTTCAAACAAGAAGATAATTTTAAAAGTAACTAATTATTATTATGTTATTCAAATAAATGTATTTTTAAATTAATTCTAGAATATTTGGTACTCAAATAATAAATATTTAAAGTCGCCTCCAAATGACTTAGTACAGCTGTGGCAACACAATCACCACCTACCAGTGGTTCTTAGTGTAAAATGTCGGCTGTCATTATTTATTTTTAAGTCTATCAAATTACTCCACTAGACAATATCAAGCAAAAAAAAATAGTTTGGGGAATAATTACTGATAAATATCGGTTTTGCGCCTCTGCCGCTGTGCCAGGTTATCTGGCGATGACTACATAATTTTGGCTTAAATATAGTAAATATAGAACAATTTCAAACTTTCTACTTTTGTATATATAATCTGATATATTTGAAGTATTTGAAAATGATGGTGAAATCAAAATTTGATGGTCAGGTTTAAATTTAAAGTTACAGGTTATTCTAGTTAAATAATTTATTGATAATTATATATGTGTGGTAAGTTAACACCATTGATCATTCAATCTCTCCTCTTTCATTTGTATTTTTTTTTTATGATCATCAATAACTATAACTATACCAAAAACTATAATATTAAATTAAATGACTATCCTAATAGTCTACTACTTCAATAGCTAATTCTATGCTACAATATTAATTATCGAGGTTTATCATCATAAACATTACTAATGATAATATTATATTTTGTGATACTTGATTACAATTTACATGTGTTAACAATTTATCATTTTCATTAAATTAGTTCATTAGTTTAATGAGTTTAGTTTCTTGGTTATTATAATAATATACTTACCTTACATAGAAATTTTTAAAGAAAATCGGTAGAGATTTTAGATTAAATGTTCATTATAAGCCAGCTTAACGATTAGATGGAGTGACCTTCATTGAATGCAGCTTGATCTCTCAGTTATATATTCCCCTAAAATATCTTAATTTTTACACGGTGTTTCTAATGACATTTTAAATGAAAAAAAAATTTATTAACTAAATTATATACTTAAACTATATTAACATTATAGGTTTAATATAATAGATTTATTCCAAAATATCAAAATAATAATAAATCATAACATCATAACATGAATACGTTGATGTACATTTAAATATTTACAATATGTAAATACTATATCAATTTTATAAAATATAGCAATGGTATATAATATATATTATATATATATATATATATATATATGATATATCTGTCTTTGTAGGTATTCTCGATAAATTTGAACTACTATAATTTAATATATATATATATATATTTAAAGAAAAAGAGCTTGTTACAGTTCAAGTGATATCAAATTAGGAGTTATGTATACTTGTTAAATATATTTTAAATTTCTTAAAATCTAAAATATCTTTTGTTTTATTGTAAAACATTAGATAGGTACATAACTTATTTTTATTTTTATTTTTTTTTGTCAAATGTGCAATACTAAAATGCCATAATGTTTTTTTTTATCAATGTGATTAAATGCTATAGATATAATTTATAGTACGTTTATGACTATCAAAAACCTCTTACTGCAAAATTATATTAGACCGATAAATTCTAATTGCATCATAGTTTTTAATGACTTCAAATACATTAAATTCAATATAAAATATAGCAACAAAGAAAAAAAATTTTAATAAATAAAATCAAAATCAAATTCAAATAAATATATTAATTAAATAAAAGGCCAGCGTTCAGCATAAAGGTGTTAGAGATAATGGGCTTGAAATGAGAGTTAAGAAGAAAGTTAATACCTGGAGATATTTAGCTCAATGAACGTATATGGAAAAGAATGTTAATTTAAGAGAGAATAGAGGAAGGCAATCAAAAATAATATGGCAAAAGTCACATATAACTTCAATAGTATGTAAGGTATATAGGAGAAGAGTTGAGAAAGGTGATGGGAGTAATTAGGAAGAAGTTTATGTTTAAAATGTAGATAGCTCTTTTAGATGTAAAAGCTCTTTCAGACCTGTAGTGGTTAAAAAAACAAAACCATAGGTAAGAGAAAATTAGAGGGAAATGATTTGATTCTAAGAAGCATAGAATAAAGAAAAGATGACCATTTGTGAAGTCAGGTATTCCACATGACTTGTGATGAACTGGAAGTAGATCAGACTACAGGAAAGGCAGAAAAATTAAAAAACTGCTAAGTAGAATATAGTCTGTCTTGCTAGCAATACCAAAGTGATTATGTAATCATAAAATTCATACTTTTTTGTTGAGGTGGAGGCAGTGGACTAGAGACTTGGTAATAAGATTAAGAGAAGAGAATAAAGCAGTAAAAGTGTTAGATAAGATAATAAGGAGGCAAGATTGTGAGTCAAGAGCAATTAAAATATTGTTAATGAGAATAAAAACTAAAGAATATTGATTAACATATAACATTCAGCACAAATTAATGAAGGAAAGGGATGTAATTTATTCTAATTTTTTTCTGAATACTAAATTTACTTTTACTTTAAAATGCATGACATTTAAACAATATAAAAACTTAAAATATAAAAATAAATCATTTTAAAAATGTTGAATGTTTTAAAAAATATTTTTTTAATTTAGATATTATTATTTTTATATATTCGCATTATAATTTAATAAAATAGTAATTTAAACAAATAGTTCTCAAAGATTAGAATTATACAAATATGTGCGAAATCTAATGGCATATCCTCCTCACTGTTATAATAATAGAATTCACTGAACAGTAATGTTACTTTTTTTGTTTATATGCATTTTAGTTACTAATATTTTATTAAAATTTAAATGACTTTTTATCATACTTGTTAGGACTTGTAATTCTATATGTTTGAATTAAAATTTTTTTCTTTTATAGTCTATTAAATTTAAATGTGAAATACCGTTGATACCGAAATACAATTGACATGTAGAAATTGAACTACATATGGACATCCTTACCACAATACAATATGGTATATACATAGAGAGATATATTATCACATCATTTGTAGGACACTTGCATACATAGTATTTGGTGTAATATTATTACAACCATGTATATAAATATTAGCAGCACTAATTGTGACAAGTAACAGCAGTTTCCAAATATTTAGCAACCAATCACAGAGTACTTAGTTCTCGGCCAAAGGGTCTGATAATATTTAGTTACTTAAAAGAAATGTGCAAAATTGGATAGACTTAAACTGTAGACTATATAAATACATTATTATTATTATTATACACATGATGTATTTCAGTTGGATATACTTTACTTACACTAATTCAACATTGCGATTTCCTGCTCAATGAAACACAACAATTTGTTGCAATAATATTATGCTACGAACTATATCGAAATGAACCAATAAAAACCAATCCATTGGCACCTGTTTTTATGCACCTTTTGGTAAAGTATATTTTATTTTATATGTACTAATAAATTAATTTTTGTTAATTTTATTTACAGCATAAAAATGTTGGTGAAAGTGAATATGTTAGTGATATACCATCATTAACAACACCTGTAAAGGCATACCTTTACAGTTTACTTATTTTGAAAAATTCAAAAGACTTATTAAAAAAAACTGCTAAACAGGTATTAACATGCCATATTTATCCCAACAAATCTAATCTTGAAGTTAATGCAAAAGTAGTTATTGAGGCAATGGTGGATCGTCGTAAAGATCTTCCTCAAACAGCAAAATATTCTCTACCAATTATTATATGTGATCCTCAAAAAACTAATGATGAGTATGATATTTAAGAATAATAATTTTAAAGTAATACCAATTTAATTATAATTTTATATGTTATAGAACCGAGGAAGAACCAAAAAAAATTTTAGAAATGCTTATTAGTGGACCTAAATCATATGTATCACAAAGTTTTAAACCAGAAATGATGAGACTTGTACCACCATTATATGTCTGCGAAAATGAAGTACGAGTTAAATAATAAATAGGTTTAATTACTAAGAATTTGTATTTAAATTAATTACTATTAATATTATTATTAATTATTATTATTAATATTTATTATAATTATTATTAATATTATTTATTAATTAGAGGTCTAATTATAAATAGTTAAATAACAGTAGATCTATATATTATTCTGTTACAGTTACAACTACCCTAAAAAATATTACAATTATTTTAGGACATATTTAGGAAATAAAAAAATATTTTAGGACAATTATAAAAATAACTACAACTATTTTAAATCTACAGAAAAAATATTATTATATTCTTAAAATCAATGAAATTAATAATAACGTATTTAGTTAAATGTAGGGCTCAGGACTTAATGCAAAGAAAATTATCAAAATATACAATAAAAATTGTTAAAATATGCACTAAAAATTTTTAAAATATGTAAAAATATATTTTTAGACACTAATTTTAGTAAATAATTCAAAAACAATAATTACTGTTTTACCATGGCAATTATATTGCACAATTAATAACTTTCTTTATTTTTGTAATTTACAAACAACTAAATATAGTAAGCTTACCTTTTGTGAAATAGCATTTTAGAAATCTTGACGATAATAAAAACATGGGACGCATTATACCATTTTTTATGTTTTTATGTGATGAAATATGCCTGCGTTTAAATTTTCATCCCCATCGTTTATTTAGGTATGCCCAAAATTAATAGGAAATTTTGACAATTAACGCAAATAAACACATCAATCAATGTTTCATGCACCGTATACAAACATTTAGAATAAATTGTAGAAAATAACTTTGTTTTTAAAAATGTACATATTCGAAAAAATATATGTACAAAAATATGCTAAATATGACATTGTTATATCTTGAAACATATTTAAATTGTACTGAACAATTTTTTGTACCATTAGATAAAAATATGCGTTAAGTCCTGACCCCTAGTTAAATGTATTAAAATGTTTTGAGATATTTAGTTAAAATTACAATTATTGTTTATAATTTATCCCCTATATAAAGGAAATAAGTATAATTTTTGGTGAGTGCATAATATTGTATGTATTTATCTATTAATTACTAGAACATTTAAAATTATTTTATAAGAAACTTGTACATATAGGAAGCTATAAGGCGAAAAGCAGTAGAGTGGTAATGATTGTGTTAATATACATATTGATATTCAATTATTAATGAAATTAAATTCTTAAATTGTTATTTTATGATTGACATAATTAATTATTATTTCATTATTAAATTAACTCGGGATCTATTTCATTAATTTTAAACAAAAATGAATTGATAACTTAACTGAAAATAACTATTTATTCCTTTCATCTCTCAGACTACCAGTACTTGAGAAATAGCAATTTCAAAAACTATTTGTTTCCAGTGGTATACTTCACTTTCTAGTAAGCATTTCATTAATATACTTCCAGACAATGTACTTAGATAATTATGGACTTATTTTATGGTAGACACTTTGTCATTAAGCTTACTTATCATGTACCAACAAATAATTACCTATATCTTTTCATTTTTACTGAAATTAATTATTATTTATAGATGGTTTGGTTAAATATGAGTTACCGGTCAATTCACAAGATCTTGTATGATAAAACAATGTGTGTTCCTATTATTAATGATACTGAATTATATGAACTCTTAAATAAAGCAACCATAGCAGCATTGACTTTACAGAATCAACAGCAACTTATAGATCGACTTGAAACTGATCCTAAATTTGTTAAAAATATGAGTCTTAAACCTAATAAAGTAAGCTAAGCTGCTTATTTTATTAATAATTATTTATAATATTGTTTTGGTTTTAAGTTACCAGGCTTGATAGAAAATAATCCTTTGATAGCTGTTGAAGTATTACTAAAACTAATGAAGTGTCCTCAGATAACTGATTACTTCTCTGTGCTCATTAATATGGATATGTCTTTACATTCTATGGAAGTAGTGAATCGGTATGTTTACTCTTCTTTTTTCTTTTTTTTTGTAAATATATTAATATTAAACTATGTATTTTTTATTAGATTAACCATTGCTGTTGAACTGCCAATTGAATTTATACATATTTATATATCCAATTGTATCATATCATGCGATAATATTCATTGTAAATATGTACGAAAACGGCTTGTTCGTTTAGTGTGCGTTTTCTTACAATCACTTATTAGGAACAAAATAATTAATGTGCAGGTAAATAATTTTTAAACAAATAAATACATTTTATTGTTTTATTTTATTTATTAGATAACATAATTTAGTATTTAATATTTATTTAGTTTAGCTTGTGAGAAAGCTAGAAATGTATTGGTATTACAATGATATATTTTATTTTATTTTATTTTTATTCTTATTTCTATACCCAAAAATAACATTTGAATAGTGATCCAATCATTACAGTCTTATATATTTTCCTGTAGAAAATTTTATCTATTTGATACTTTAAAGAGGTTGCTTACCAATTTTCCCAATAGTTTTTTAATATATAAGGAAAAACAACTGAAAATTTATAACTGTAAAACACTATTTTAGCAAAATTACTTAAGTTATTTCTATGTAATACTTTAAGTAATGATTTTAGAGTTTTAAAATTTTTACCAAAAATGTATTTTAATATAAAACGAATGTGAGAAAATGTTGACATTTTTTCTGAATCTTGGCTATTTATAGTAATTTTTAATTTTGAAGTTTTTATGACATAAAGTGTTAATTATAAGTTTTAAGACATAGAAATTCGTTATTCTAACTACAGTTTACTCTCGATTATCCACGAGCGGATTATCGGCTGTCTTCCACGGAATCGTCTACATACCTATATGTATACAAAAAAATATATACGTATTGTATCTGTCCATTATAAATCATTATAGGTTTAATTGGGTTGTGAATTTGTCATATCCGATAACTCGATAACGACGTAAAATACGTTTATTTAATATTAATACACGTGTATGTACTTTTATTAATACACATTATATTATGTTCCTTTAATACTAGACCCTCGAATGTCATTATCGGTTAAATTGGGCTGCGATAGTCGATTATGCGATAACGTACATTACATATTGCATTTGATCACTTATAACGCGTATACCTATTTAGTCTTCTGTCTAGTATCGACTAGAACTTCGCATTGGTGTTTAAAGTGTTTTGCGTCATTTTAGTTTTAATATTTTTTATTGCAAGTCCATAACGAAATGAGTGAAAAAAGAAAAAAAGTGGTATTGTCAATTCAAGAGAAACTTGAATTGATTAACAATATTGAAAAGGGTACGTCGAAAAAACAAATCAGCTTGAAGTATGGAATAGGAGAAAGCACCGTTAGAGACATTTTTAAACAGAAAGATAAATTAATGAAATTCGCGTCCACATCAGACAACTGCTCATCAATGAAAAAAAGAAAAACCATGAAAACTAGCACTTATAAAGAATTAGATGCGGCTCTTATATAGTGGATAAATTAAGTTAGAAGTGAGGGAACTCCTGTTTCAGGACCTATTGTTTCTGCAAAAGCAAAACAGTTTTTTGAAATGTTAGGTTTAGAAGGGAAATTTGACGCGTCATCAGGGTGGTTGACAAGGTTTAAAAAACGCCACGGGATAAGAGAAATTGGAATTCATGGCGATAAATTAAGTTGCGATGAACAGGTAGCGGAAGATTTCAAAATTAAATTTGAACAGTTTCTTCAAAAAAAGAAAATATCATATGAACAATTGTATAGCGCTGATGAGTCGGGGCTGTTCTGGAAATGTTTGCCAACACGAACACTTGCATTTGAAAGCGAGCGGCACGCCGCAGGACATAAAAGCAGTAAAGAACGCCTAACCATAATGACGTACAGCAATGCAACAGGTTCTCAAAAATTAAAACTGGTAGTGATTGGTAAATCAAAAAAACCGAGATCTTTTAAAGGGACCAGAGCTGAAAACCTCCCAGTACACTACTTTAACCAAAAAAAAGCCTGGATGAATCAAGAAATATTTAAAGAGTGGTTTGAAAAAAAATTTATTCCCCAAGTAAGAGAACATCTCAAGTCTCAAAACTTACCTCAGAAAGCTGTATTGCTTATTGATAATGCTCCATCCCACCCAGTTGACTTGAAATCGGAAGTTGGAAATATTTTTGTCAAATTTTTGCCTCCTAATGTCACAGCTCTCATCCAACCCATGGACCAGGGGGTAATTGCTTCTATGAAGAAAAATTATAGAACAAGTTTGCTTAAAAAAAGAATTGAAGAGGGCAATGATACAACTCTGTGTGACAAAATGTTATTAAAAAAACTTCAATCATATAATAATATAATAATAAAATAATTTATAATTTTTATTAATTTTTCATTATACATGTACATACATACATTCATTGTACATATGTGTATCTTTTTTAATAATACATATGTAATAATAATTTTCAATTTCAATTTCCAATTTAGTTTTTATTATAAAATTTATTTTTGCGGATTATCCGCGGAATTCGTTTATCCGTGGATGTCCTGCCACCCTATTCCACGGATAATCAGGAGTAAACTGTATTTTCAAAAACTTTCAAAAATCACTAGTCACAATTTTTTTAAAAGTGGTATATATTTCTACAAAATTTATTAATTTGGTATGAAATGTATTCAAATTTCAATGAAAAATGTAGACCGGAAATTTCCACAGAATATGTATCTAACTATTATATTGATTTAATTATTTTTTCAATTTTAGATTATTTTAGCAATTTTAAATTTTGAGATATTTAAGACAGAAAAGTGTTAATTTTAAGTTTGAAGATTAGGAAAAATAATACATGGTAAAATGTCCGTTATTATATCTGTATTAAAAAAAATCATGAAAATCATTTTTTATAGGCATTTAAATTTTTGTACAAAATTCATTATTTTGGTATAATACATTGATCAAATTGATTGTAATAAATTCATGTAATGAATGTAATATTATAATTATTTTAAAGACGAATTTAGACTAAATATATATTTTACTATATTAATATGATAAAATTTTAACAGGTTTTCCAATTATGGACTATTTATGAAAATGATGAATTTTAAGCTTTTTGGAGTTTTAGGACTTGAAAATTGAATGCAGTGTTATACACATTACTTGAATTTTATTCTAAAACTCATTCAAATCATTTTTTTATAATAATCCGTTAGTTAGATTAGAGTCTATTACCAGTATCTTATTCAAAGAGTGAAGTGCTTCCACCCCCCTACTAACAGTTTTCTTATTTATTTATATTTAATGCAGTTACATATTCTGCTTTACAATATAGTTATAAAATTAAAATAATTAAATACTAAATAGGTATATTATTTAACTACATCTTCTATGTATTATTTATTTTTGTATATTTTAGGAAATGTTTTTGAAAGTGCAAGCCTTTTGCTTAAAATTTATTAAAATCCGAGAAGCTGATGCTCTATTTAATCTCTTAAAGCAGCTAGAAAAAGAAGATATCTTCAGTCATGATAATATAAATAATACTACTAGTATTAAATCTGTACTATAGTATAATGGCTCTTACTAAATATAAAGGTAAAGAAAATATATTTCGGTATTATATATACATGTTATAATTTTTTTTTAAGATTTAAAATATATATATATATATTTTTTAAGGGTCATATTTATAGTATATAAGATTAATATTAAAGATTTGTATGAAGATTTTATTTTATTTACTATAGGCTTTATGCATGCGCTTAGTATAATAGTATTGTTCATTTTATGCTATATAATATTTATATATTTAATAACTCAAATAATTTGTAAAGACATTTTATATATAGGTGATATTAGTATAAGTTTATAGTTTGTATTCATTTATTAAAAACAAATAATATATAATATTATTGGTTAAGTGGAAAAAGGGTATACATCTTCTGATCTTCCTTGAATGTTGATATTATTTTTGATATTATATATGAATTATATTTTAATATAATATTTATTGAATATTTATTCTATAATTGTGATTATTTACTTTATTATTTTATTATTTTATCATGGTATGGTATAATTATAATATATATGAAATTATAAAAATTAATTATTTTATGAAAATAATTAATGAAAACTCAATATATATATATATATAAACTTGATTGTGTATGTTCTTTCTGAGAAATGTGATTAGCTTGGCAACATTTTCACCTTTTAATAGTCTATATTATTATAACAAACAGAATGCTAAGCCAGCATTTGCTTTCTTTGTCTAACTTACTAAAAATATAGGAAATGTATGTTTGGCATTTTTTATCACAAATGTATCATTTCTAATATTAGAGGAAATTTATCTATTATCAAATTAATATTGATTCCTATGCTGTAGGGTTGTCCTTTATTAACATTTCAATTTTATAGAGAAATATGTCTATTTAAATTATTAAGATTTAAAAATAGGTAAATATATTTATAAAATTAAAAGTATAGATAATGATAATGGTCTTTTCTATAAATGTAGTAATAGGTCAATTTAAATTAGTTTATATAAGAAATGGCAAAGTTGTGTTAAAAATGCTTAACATAAATTTCCTATATTCACAGTTTATTAGACAGAAACAGCAAATGTGGTTATAGAGTACTCTTAAATATATTAAAAATGTAAACTATAACACTATATTAATGATTATTTTATCAGTTTGTTTGAAACTAATACAAAATTGCTTTATGTTAGATTTATTATATTATCTATATTTAGCTATTAATATTATTCATATGTTATCATTGAATATATATTGTTTTTATAATCAATTACTTATTTATATTATATGATTTTTAACAACTACAATGATTTGTTGGATTAATTTTGTAATATGTTTAAAAAAATTTGCATTGATGAAGGTAGTAAATTTCCATTTTTTATTTGAGCTGCTCTTTTCCAATGGTCAATTTTATAATTTAAATAATTTATTTTAGTATATGTAAGTATTTAGGTTTAATATTTTTGGAAAGATTATAAACATATATATTTATATATTTTTTTTTTTTTACAGAAAACATACCTTGAATTTTTCTAATGAGAACCTATAACTATTTATTTATTTGGAATTCTATAATATTTACTATATAATTTGAACACAAAACTATAAAGTAGTTTACTTTTCATAGATAAATATTTTCAGTAATGCGTATAAATAGATCAACTTCACCACCTAAAGCTAGGTAGCTAATATACAACCAGTTAATAAAAAATATAATTAGTTATTAATAATAATGTTTAGAAATTTAAACAATCTTATAATCTTATAATCTTTAATTTTCTTTATAATTAATATCGAGTGCCGTGGTCGAATTTTTGACACACAAAGTCTCTGGTTCGATTCCCTGGTAGCAAATGGGGTAGCCCACATGATTTTTTTCACTAGTGGCGTCTGGTCTCTGGTGCCATAATTACCAAACCTACATAATAATTTCGTAGCTATCAAGAACTATCTTCGACTCCCTTAATATGTTAAATGTCAAATCTGAGCATGTTAGTATTTAAGAAATGAGAGGATGTAAAACGGTTAATTATCGTTAATTATAATGAAATAAAATATATTTATAATAGATAAGTTATCTATACTATAAAACTTTGCCAAGCGGTTTTTTAATTTCAACACTTATTACTTTAGTTTTACATTTATTATGGAAAAAGTTTAATGAATATTGGTATTTTAAAAATTCTATCAGGTTCAGAAATACACATAACATATTATATAATTGTGTGAATATTGTGATTTTAAACATAAATAATAACAAGTGTTTAATCAACTATTTTAACACGGGTTTAGTAGGAAAGAATGATTTTGTTGGCCTAAAGACTAGAAGTGGTAAAAAATCAGTGTAACGCTTCCTGACTGTTTTCAAGCCATACAAAATATGTCGTTGGGTAACCTTGTTTATTTACAATCGTACTAACAGATAACGCTATTGCATTATGGATAATAGTTTCTGTTCATTTTTAAAATAAATGAACACACTAGTGCGTGCTTATAGCAGTGAAATGTTTTTTTTAATTATGTAGGGAAATTTAAATACTTGGAGTCGAAATATGAATATATTAATTGAAAATATTACTTTTGTACTGTAAGAAAAATATTTTTAATCATTTAATTGACATAGTAGAGCTACTCCGCGATATATCCAATGAGAAGCATTTTTATTAGTATCCAGAAACATTGGTAAAATGTAATTGGTAGAATGGCCAGTTGTAGACAATGTTCCTTTTCTTTCCGAAGTCTTATATACAGGGCATATATATCTATTCCCTTCTATTAACTCATTTTTCCTTACAGGTATGAACCACACTAGAGGAAATTCGTCTGTTAATATTTTTGGCAATTGCTCCTCTAGTACCATACTGTAACATTAATTTATTCTTAGTAAATAATATTTCATATTAAAATAACAACATAATAATTAATAATATTTAGAATGGTTGATTAACCACCAAAATCGAAATACTTGTATCCATAGGGGCAAATTAGTTTAAAGGCATTGATATTCTTCAACAGAGCAAATCTATTTTATTAATTTATGTTATTTATAATTTATAGCCATGCTAAAATACTAGAAAGTGATTTTTGTGGACAATGAAAAAATATTTTAAAACATTACTTATATGAATAGAATAATTAAAGTTTGCATTTTTTTATTTATATAAATTGGCAGACAAAATATACTAAATTAAAATTCATTATCATATATTTTGTAAAATAATTTATAGTTATTTTTCAATAAAATGTTACATTTTAATAATCTGTGCTTAGGTATATTGTTTTAAACAATGATTTGTTAAATATATTTCTCATTTGGGAAATTTGTATATCAATATACAAATATATATATCAATATATAAAAAGCATAACTAATTAAAATTTAATTGTAAATCGTCCTGAAATTGAATGAATAAAATATTTTTTTCTTATTCTGATAAATACATAGGTACCTATCACATTATATGTATTATATAAATATAATAAATAATAATAACATACTTAGACTTATCCCATCTAGCCCCATCTAAAAATAAACCATAACAGTACACTCCGTCTTCAGGTCGTTCATTCATTCTGGTAGAGTGCTGTACTTGAAAATCGAAACCCAATTGATCTATAGGTATAGAGTAGCGTCGAGCAAAATTTTGCATTGCTCCAGTAAGAAATGCTTGTGTAAAAAACAGTCCACTAATCCAAAAATTATCAGGTTTACCATTTATGTACCAATTCTAAAACAAAATTAAATTAGAAAAATATGCATTGTTCTTAAAGTTAACAATGACTATATTTACATAATATTATAATCGTACACATTAACATTTGAATGCATAAGATTATAATATTATGGCTCATGGGGTATGTTGTGTATTGAATATTATGTATCATAAATTTTAAGTTATTTAAGCTACAATGAATATTGTAGCTATATAAAACTTTATAATAAAATTGTATAGCTAAAGCACAAGTACTTATTTTATTAATATGATTACAACTTTTATAAAATCTTTTTAAAGAAGTATATACAATTTGTTTACCATTGAAAATCTGATATTATAATTATTCATAAACACATTAAAGTTATTATAAGATTCTATAAATTCTAAATTAACAATATAAATATTAATTAGTCAAAGCATGGAAAAAATTAAAATGTCCTAATAATTTTTATTAGCACGATAACTTACTTGTAAAAAATTAAGTCGATCTATAAAATTGGTTATGTATCCGCCTAAGGACTTAAGACTAGGATAAGAAAACTTTGCCCAGATTAATGGGTATTTGGCAACGGATAAAGATAAGGCCATGGTTTCTAATTCAGGCGTCATAACAATGGCGCCTTTTATGGCTTTTATCAGGTTTTGTAAGCTGTTTCGAATCACGGATAATAATACGTTATAACGTTCCATTTCTTGAATAAGAACTGTGTTCATGGACTCAGTGTACATGACAGGATACTTGTTTGCAGCTATTTCCACATCAAAATTTTTCGGAAGCTTCATGAGCATATCGGATGCTATTGCTATTAACAGTTTTTCCATTGCATTAGAATCGTCTGATCCACTACTAGATTCTATTACTGATATAAATGAGTTAAACAGTAATGACGTGGATTGTAAATCGCGGGTGATCCCTGAATTCATATGTAGACCAAATACTTCTGGACTAGGGGTGGCTGGAATTTCCTATAATAATATTTTAGTTTAAATTTTAGCAAATTAATTTTATATAGGTTAGGTACTTCAATTTTATTTATAAAATCATGGTAGTTGGTATCATAGGGAATACCATATTTCTCACTGATATCGCAAAACAAATAATGACGATTATCTACTACTTGAGGACAACAAAATATATCTAAAATTGTGTTCAATGTACGTCTGTCCCAAACATCAGTTACTCTACCACCGTAATTGCACTCTCCTGTCAAGTACTTAATAGCATCAAAGGGTATTTCAATGAATTCATTAATATACATCTAAAACATTTTAACCAATAATGCATTGAATTAAATGTTTAAATATGCATATGTACTTGAAGCTGTTGTATAGAAATATGGTAATCAGATTCGTTAAATCCATAAGGTATATTCCATCCAATAGGCCCAAATTTTTTTCGTTCTTGCACGACGGCATGGAAAAATGTAATCCCATATAATAGTTTAGAGAATATTTTTTCTTTACCTGGACATCCTTCAAAAAAGTTTCGATCTTTTACCGGGTATGACTGATAGCTTCTGAGCATATTTGCTTGTAAACCTGTTGGAGGTTCATTAGTCATTTTAACACCATTTTGAAGTACAGAAACGGGAAACTAAAATTAATATGAAAATTTTAACATTGTTGATATACAAAAATAATTTTTTATTTAATTACGTGATCCGAAGGATAGCTAGTCAGCCATAATCGGAATTCACTGTTTACGTTAGACATATCAAACGAGTCACAAATCTCTTCTAACTGTCCCATCCACGAAGTTGCCAAATGACAATTTTGTAAACAAACCCAACCTCCCGATTTTTGTGCCTCTTGAATTAATAATTCAGCTATTGGACCCTTTAATAATATTTTTAAATAAATTATCAATTTATTTATTAATAATTCATTTATTTATTATTTACTTGTCCTTGGCCTAATGAAACACTTTGAATACTATCGGCCTGGCCCATCTTATCAGCAAACTGTAACAAGCTCACCATAGGATCTATCCCAGGCGACAGGATGAATATAAGTGGACTCAAACAAATTGAGTCACTGTAGGATTTATTTATATCAAAAAGTGGTGGGGAAATAAACTTCTCTCCAAGTTCGGTTTTGATAAATTTCATTATAACAGGTATAACATTGTCAGGTCTAATGGTACGGATAATAAGAATGCGTTGAAAATCACTTAGCTTATTAAACCTGGGACTAGGGAATTTTGAATTTTCGTTATCAGTTAGATCATAGTAACTTTTCCAATCTTCCACATTTAATATAAAATCATTTTTTATGCCTTGAATATTCAACAATAGTTATTTTATAAAGATTTTGATATATAAGAATACAATAAGTTTTATTATACCATGAAATGTGTTTAGCTCGTCTAAACGACAAATCTCATCCCAATTTTTATTAAGAAGCCAATTGGGCCCAGGATTAGGAATATTATTTTTTAGACCTACACCGCCAGTTATAAGAAACATTAATTCCTGCTTGTCAATTTTTTTCTCAGCACTTTAATAATAAACATAAAAACCATTAAATACTAAGTAAATTAATCTAAATTTTAATAAAATATTATAATCACTCACAGTAGTATTGTAGTACACATTATAAAAGAAAACAATATCTTATCTTTTTCAAATAATGATCGACATACATTGGCATATAAATTATATGTAAATGTTTCTCTTAGAGCCTCCAGACGTATACGAATAATTTTTGATTTATTTCTAAATAGATTTTTCATATGATTAACTTACCTATAGTTAAGCTTTGGTAACACAGTGATAGTTGAAAAAATAGTTGCTCTCATGAGAGTTACTATCATGCTGGTATCATGTTGTGAACAGGGCAATAATATCTATTATACTTTCACGACAGCAACTTTCATATAATCATGCATACATGATAGTGCAAGAGTAACTATTTCAATAGCTCATTTCTTGTTTTGCTTAAAGATACGGTCACAAGGTGATCGTATCTTTAAGCTTCAATAAAATAATAATTAATATATTTAACTTATACTATATATATATGTTACGAGCAATATAGAAAATGTATACATTGCACAGGCATCCTATACAATGCTTAAGGTATATCGGATAATGCCTAAAGTATTTCGGACAATGCAAATTGTGAAATATTGTACCATAATATTTAAAAATTTGTATTTAATTTAAAAAAATTAAAGTTCATAAAATATAACTTATTATACGAGTAAGTAATGTGTATTTGATTCTTCTTATATAAAGAATTAATAAAAAATATAAATATGTAACTAGATATGTTATACTTAAATAAATGTGAATCGTGTAAAAAAAAAAAAGGAGTATGGCCAAAAAAGGGTTAATTGTAAAACCAATTATATCTTCCAAAATTAATTTTTGCTGTCAAATCGACACGCAAGCACAATCAGATGTTAAATATTAGTTTATATTAGTTAATCAGGATCATCTTACAAAATATGTATTACTTCGTCCACTAAAACGCAAACATGTTGAAGAAATGGCTTACGTATTATTGGACATTTTTACAATTTTCTTCCCTGCAATTTTATAGAGTGATAACGGTAGATAGGTAGGGAATTAGAAAATTAAGTCGTAACTAAAATTTTTAAATGTGGTTAGAACTCATAATAGTCCATGGTAAACTTTGGTTGCAGGATAACTACCAAAAATGGAGCAAGGGTATAAAATTTGTTCAATTTATGAAAAATTGTATATTACATCACAGAATAAAATTCTCATCGTTTAGCGATGTTTAATATATAAGCTAAAATTGGATAAAAAAGTATATTACTACCAAATAGTATAATATGTAAACTTAATACTGGTGAAGATTTTGAGACAGCTCTTCATTCTATTTCCACTACCGTAAAAAATGACGAAAATGAAAATGTTGATGGTATAATATAATAATTATATTAATTTTAATAACATTATTTAACTTTAATTTTTAACATAAACATAACTTTAACTTACAATAATAAATAATAATAATAATAATGGTTACAAATATACTTGTATTATAATTTGCAATAGCAAAATAATTTAAGGTAACTTAATAACAGTTAATGTACTTCTAACGTTGTAAAGTAAAGTGTTAAATGACAAATATTACAGTATAATATTGTACAATTTATATTTGCCTGATATTGACCTTGGGCATTGTATAGAATGCCCAAATTTTCTACATTGCTAGTAACAAATATATATAAACCGATAATGTATGTCTAGTTAAAATGAAAGTAATAATATATTATTTATTTACTATAAAAAAAATTTGAAGAACATAATTCATATTTGTATAAATTATTAATTAGTATCTAAGAAATTTATTTAAAAAAAAATCAATACATTAATATAAATTCATTATTAAATTTTGTTAATAAAGCGGGTTATTATGAACATATATTTTTTAAGATGTGTAATACTCACGCTGACTCAATTGTTGTGAGATATATATTGATAAACCAAGTTAAAGAATATTGATACATCGGATCAAGATTAGGTAAATCAGTTATACAATAATAAAGTATAGAACAGTGTTCAGCAATTGGTTTGTACTGAAACCTGAATTGATCAATAACTTTAACAGTTTCAATTGATGCAGTTTGTTTTTGGGTAATTTCTTTAGCTAATATCTGATAATCAATATTCATCATGAAATCAAAAAAGTTAAAATATGGCAATTTTTACAATATACACCTTAGAATTATCTAAAACATCAACTGCATCTTCATCTTCTAAAATGTTTCCTGGCGCCGAAAGTATTTGTAAAATATTATTTTCGACGTCCAATAATGCTTTAGAATTTTCGGCACCTTCAATAATTAATTTTTGTCGTTTTGACTCTAAATCTGGTCTGATATGGGTTAAAAAAATATTTATTATAGGAAAAACATTTAAAATATTTATTATGATTAATACCGTTCTTTGGCTACGACAATACCCAACAGCTGATCTTCCAGACCTTCCACTGTCAGTGCAAAATTGATGACTGTAACTTTGTTAAATATTTCGGGTAAATAATGTGGATTTCTAAGCTTTGATGTGATATATAAACGGAATTTTGGGTTGTACTCGATAACATTATCTCCAAGTGCAATGAACATCAACTTACCTACAATATGGAATGCGTCTATCACATATATATATACAATGCTGGGCAGTAACTTAATTTAAGTTAAAAGTTATGTGGTTACTTTTTTAGTAACCCAGTAGTAATTGTATTACTTATTACATAAAGTAATACAAAATGTAATTCATATAAAAGTATTTAAAAGTAATTTGCACAAATTAATATTATATTTTTGATTTTACAAATTGTTCACAATGATGTTATCATTTATAGTACACAAAATAATGGCTTTATTAAAATTAATTTAGTATTTACTCGTATGTTGGAAGTCCAATAAAAAAATATATAAATTATTAAATTAATATTTTTTTATAT
This sequence comes from Pemphigus obesinymphae, assembly GCA_025469235.1. NCBI lineage: Eukaryota > Metazoa > Arthropoda > Insecta > Hemiptera > Aphididae > Pemphigus > Pemphigus obesinymphae. Next base: position 55,107 of record JAIPRL010001969.1, read on the forward strand.
TTTATAATATTATATTTAATACTTTAACTTTAAATATACCACTGTAATTTAGCTAGTATTATGTACGTATATTTATATTGTTTTTATACCTTTATACCGATATATACATATATATATATATATATATATTTGAAGTTATCTTTCAAAGCCATTTTGAATTTTTCAACAAAACAAAAATGTAAAATGTATATTTAATATAGATTATTATACAACTATAATATCTGTAAACAACTCATTTAACACATTTATAAAATTAGTTAATTAGTTAAGTTATATATTTTAAATATAATACATAAAACACAAGTAATTTTATTACATAATACATTAAACGTAATACTGCATTTCCACACTTTCTTTTATTTAAAGAATTTGTTTACTTTTGGTATATTTTGAAATTATATTTGATAAAATTAATTATAGACAATTTTAGGTGTTTAGCCGTGAAAGTGTAATATTTATTAATTTAATTGTACAATATTTGAATTAAATTATAATTTTTTTTAAATCGATATTTAATAATTTTTAACACTTTAAAAAGGGGGTATTTATTATTATATAATTATTTTTGCTGTCTGTAATAGTAAATTTGTAAGATATTAGTAGTATTGAATTGTAATGAATAATAAAACATTATTTAAACTTTTTAAATTATCTATGTAAATAACTTAAATCTTAGCTATCAAATTTAAAATAATAATATTACACTAGGCTACCTGACTGTCTAAGGAACAAAAATATACTAAATTCCAAATTTATCACAAAAGAAAAACAGTTAATTGTAATTAATATATTTGAGTGATTAAATATCTTGAAATTACCTTGATTATATATCTGCTTCAATAATATTGGGTCTAAAGGGGCCTCTAAATCTTCTAAAACATTTTCAATTAACACAGGTTTCCCGTTTTCAATACCAATTTCAATACTTTTCATATAATTCTTATTAGTTAATTTAACAATAATTATATCATTTGATTTTTCCATTGTCTTTATCCATTTATGTGCCTGACCTTGTGGATCAATCAATAAGGACCATCTTTGGGATCCGTCCATAATGATAGCATTATCAATTGAAAATGAGTCCATTGGTAAACCATTTATTGTCCAATTTTGAATTGTTATTGGTATACCCAAAACTTCAATCAAATTGTAATTATTTGAACTTGGAATACTTAAAGTCTTGCATAACATTTTCCATTCATTAATTATTGTGGATCTGAAAAATTATGGTTAAATACAGGTAGACTCATTAATTAGTATTTAATTTTTTAGATACCTGTAATATGAAGTAAATGGAGCTAAATATGCAATTATTCCACATGATATAAGAATATCCCCAGGTATACAATTAAAGCTCATCTGAAGATCTTCAGCACATTTTATCCAACGATATTTTTCACCACCAAGACTTCCTATACAATTATGTATTAAACTAATAATTATAAAACATTTAATACTTTTTGAGCAATATATACCAACCTATGAGTTTTTCAGCTTTAAGTAATTTGCTTTCGCATGACGCAAATTCCGCAAGTAATTGTTCTTTATTTAGTATTGTATCTTCTAAGCGTTCTTTAAGAGAATCTAATGTACTCTGTAATTCTCTTACTTCATTCCGCTTTTCTTCCAATATCGACATAGTTGCTTCATATTCCGCATTAGCAATATCTAATTTTTGTTTTTTTGGTTCCACAACTTTTACTACACTATCATACTTATCCAATGCAATAATCCACTTGCAAAGACCTTCTGCAGCACTTGAGGCTTTAGCTACAATTGATGGTTTAAAATTTGGATTTGGAATATATGTTTTTCGTATAATATCCATAGTATGTGAAGGAATATTATCTTTATCATATTCCTTTAATGATTGCAAAAAATTCATATCACCTAATAAGCGTTTGCTTGGTCCCCAATAATTAGATATCTAAAAACAAATTTACTTTATAATATATTATATTATATATATAGAGTATATTAGTGAATCAATCAAACTATTACTATTCGTCCAGGTTTATTACGATCGGGAACTCTATCTGCTGGCACACCTTTCATTACACATACTGCTGCCATTACAGTTTTCACAACTTCTGGAGGATTTTTCATAGCCTTTACTAATGTTATGTCCGCTGGTTTCAGAGTATTTAAAGCATTTATAGCATCTAAGAATATTCATACATTTTTAATTAAATTAATTTTACATTTGATTAACATAATAAATATTAAAAATATGTCGATTTAGAATTAATATTATTTTATGTTAATAAATTATTGAATTATATTATTAAATAATTATATAAAAATAAACAATTATGTAAATATAATATAGGCCAGTGGTTCCTAAACTTTTTTGTTTTACGCTTCCCTAAATATAAAAATAAATTTCCATGCTCCTCCCCCCCATTGTTAAAAGTTAAAAAAAAGTCGTTCAATTAAAGATTATTAAAATTATTCCGTAGACATGAAAGTTTTATAATAGTATTTTAATTTTCCACAGATTTATAAACATTTTTGGTCAATTTCGGTAGTTTTCCTCTATGTTTTCAGAAAATTACTGGGAATAAAAAATTACCTCATTAAAATAACAATAATCATAAGATTATATTTCCTATCAAAAATCAATTTATTTGAAAACTTTTACTTAACTCCTTTCTACCCCCAAAAAATAAATACACATGTAACTAAATAAAAACATCAAATTAATTTTTTTTTACAAATTTTTGAAATGTGGTCAAAAAGTTTTGAAATCTTCATCACATTAATATACCTAGTAGTATAGTATACATATATTATATTAGTATATATATATAAATATATATATATATTCTGTAAATTACAAATTTTTGGATTGATTATCAATAGATGGAAATATCAATTAACATTTCTTCTACAGTATGTAATTGTGATAAAATAAACTACGCCTACCCTGTTAAGTGACTGCGCCTCCCAAGGGAGTTGCACCGTACAGTTTGGGAACCGCTGATATAGGCAGTAATAAATTAGAGTATCGTTATAATTAGCCAATATTTAATCAATTATAATTTTTTGATATTTAAAAGTTGTATTAAATTTATTATTGGTAATATATAAAAATTTTCTTCTTGAAAAAATATTTAAAATATATACTTTAATTTATTAAATAAGTATTACCAGTTAATTTGATTATACTTACAACACCAGTTTTATAAAATTAAATATTTATTTTTATTACTTAATAAATGATGTTCAACTAAACTAAATAATATTAATATATTATTGATATATTAAATAATACATATTATAATATATCAATATTATAATTTATAAATAATATTAAAAATATTAAATATTATTTAATTTTTCAAATAATAAATTATAACCTTCTAAAATAGGTATGGCCAATGCTAAATCTGTTTCACATTCTGTTTTTAATGCATTAGCCTCTTTTGCTTGAATATTAGCTGCTTTTTCATCTTCTTGCACTCTATGTGTAGCTTTCTCTACTACAACTGTTTCACGAGAAATTATGTTCATCATTTTATCAGTATCCTTCTGAGCTTGTTGAAGCTGAATTTGGAGTTTAAATATATCTTCTTTCATCTGGCTAACTTGTTCAGTGGCATATTCTAGTTCCTGAAGACCATTAACATAACGAGTTTTTGCTTCCATAATTTCTTTTTGTTTGCGATTAGTGCACTCTGTATAAGCTTTTATTAAATCCAAATATGAGGCAGATGTAATATATGTTCGACGCTGTGTAGTAGAGTAAAATTCTAAAGATAATCTTCTGTATTAAAAAATTTTATTATTATTATTATGTACAATTTATAATACATGTAAATTATAATATATGTTACTTACCTAGCATCGACATGAAATTGTTGACAAACTGTTACAGCTGAATTTTTAACACTCATAGAAATATTCACGTTTTCCAAATACTTATGTGCAACCATTTCTAATGCATCTTCTGGCCAATCTTCAAACCAATCAATTGTACAACAACTAACCATGGATGGATAAAGTCTCAGACGATTTCTAAATGTTGATCCAATTGGACTAAAACATAAACATATGTGCAAATTTTGTTTGCAACGATTGATGAAATAATTAAATACAACCAATGGAGAAATATCCAAATTTCTATTTCCTCCTTGAGCAGCTAATCTAACCATCTACAAAGAGTATAATTAAATGACAATTTTATAATTTTTTTTGTATGAGCCAATATTTGTGTAAAATAATACCTCTAATATATTTTGTTGTTCATCTAATGCAAATAGATTTGGCACTTCTCCAGAATTTAATAAGGCATCAATATCTTGTAAAAAGTAATCTTCTTTGATTTGTCTTTCAGCAAATAAAAATACGGTTGAACGATTTTTACCTCCCGATTCAGTTAATATCATTTTCAAATCATCTCTCCATTCACTTACTCCATAGCTTTTAGTAATCTCTGGTTGAAATACACTATAATTACACATTGCTGCTGCTAAGCATGTAAGAGATTGTCGACCTGAGCCTCCCACTCCTACTAATAATGCACATCCACCAGGTATTGATAGAATTCTACAAATTCTTGAAAGATGTTCGAGAGCAAATCTATAAAATTAAAAATAAACAATAAATAATTATTAATAATAAATTATTAATTAATATACTTGAACAAAACTATGTTTAATTTTGATTTATGAGTCATGTTATATTCATCCATCACCGATTGTGCAATTTCTTCAAAGTTTATTATTGATGGTGGTTCTTCATATTTTTTCTCTTCTGCAGCATCAAAATCCATAGCAGTAGTAAATAAAACATTTGCCATATCCTGGTGATAAATAGACTAAAAATCGAAAACACGTTTTGTTGTTTTCATTCAAACAATGTAATAATATGTTTAATAACATACAGCTGATTTTGATAAGTTTTTAAAAACTGTATCAAAAGAATCTGAAAAATTTTTATCAACAGTTTTTCGAATTTGATTGAATAACCATTCTCTGTCATTATCATCAATAAGGCGATCATAGAATACTCTCATTACTTCATGTACCCATAATCTATGATAGAATTATTTATTTTATTTATTTGTAATATGCTATGTTTCTAACATACCTAACAAATTCTTTCCGGTGAGTAAAGCTATCTTTACGGAACATGAGTATTCCATTTGTTACTTTTGAAATGTCTCTTAAATTAAATAAATAATGTGATTTTGCAGGAGTAGGAGCTAAATTAGCAATAGCTGATCTATATAAATCAATTGTTGATTGGACAATTGTATCTATAATTGGAATTACATCTAATGTAAAACCGCTCCTCTGAAAATTAATTGATGTTTGATTATAAGATAACAAATTTTTAATAAAAATATGTATATAATATACTTTCAATCCGATTTGAAGTAATGTTGAATATATTTTTGTAATACTTGGATCTTCAAATGAATTTATGGCAAATAACCCAAAATGACGTAAGAATCTTGCATACACTTCTTGTCTACTTCCACCAGTTGGACCAATAGCAGTCAACAAGAAAATATCCTTAAGAAAAACTTTAGTTGTATCTTTTAAATCATACCAGTGGCCATGGTCAAAATATTGTCTCAACAACTCAATAGGAGGTTGTGCCCCATATTGTTCTTTAATGGGCATATTCATGTCATCAACAAATATCACACACATCTTCCCTACAGGTGGACCATATAAACCACGTTTACGCTTTATAAGTTTAGATAAAATCATTTCTTGTGTAAAATTGGATGATGTTTGAATTGTAAACGTAACAAAAGATGGAACATATTCATCTAAGGATAATTTATTCATCATATAATTTTTTATGTAGAAACTTTTTCCTGTACCCGTAGGTCCATAAAGTAATAATGGTTTGTGGTGAGAAATAAACATGTCAACTAAATGCATATACCTATTAATATAACATGCATATTTTAAAATGATACTATGTATTATTTATTCATTATGTTACCTAGAAGTATCAAATGTATGCACTAAAGTTTCTTCAATGTTACCCATTTCTTCAAGTTTATTAGTGTTTACAATTTCCGATAAATGTTTCCAAAATCCTCTAGATGTAGAGTTATATATATAGTCGTACAACATTCCTTCTTGGGGTAAAGGAACGTCTAATTCACTTAACGCTTCTGGTGGTTGTAAACTAGGAATTTTACCCTTCCACAATTCTTTAAAATAATGATCAAATGTTGTTCGTGAGTTAGAATCTAATGTTCCACCAAAACCCCAAATACAAGCATATACAAAAGATCCTTGCAAATAATTAGTAAAGTATTCATTAAAATCTGGATTATCAATGCTTGTATTTTTTAACTGCATCTTTAATACGCTCGCATTTTTTAGCTGCATTTCTAGTATATTTAAAACATTCCTATAAAACTCAATCAAAAAATATAAATAAATTATCCAAACATCAGTTGTAAATTAACTTACAAAACAGCATTGGTTTCGCCAGCATTAGTCAGTTGAACACAATTGCGGCGTACAAAGTAAAGACATGGTGGAGTTATCCAATCAAATAAACACATTATGTTTATACCATTTTGTCCTGTAGACCAAAATTCTGGACAATTTTTTATCCATGATTCAATTAATGGTCTCCAACCTAAGACCAATGGATCCAAATAAATCATACCACAACGAGATACAGTTGCAGGTGATGCCTAGGAATTTTTACTTTATATTACAACAATTGAGAAAAAACACATTTAATTTATAATTCCCTACTTGAGTAAGATCCATAACTTCAAATATCATTGACATACAATCTGGCATACCGATTACTTCACCAGAACTTAAACACAATTTTTTATTATCATCTAATACTGTGTTCATATTTTCTATCCAAACTGCATCAACAGGTCCATCAAATATCAACCATTTTCTGTGTAAAGTCTCTGACATTGAAAATTTTCTGCATACAAATAAAATATAAAACATTAAAAATAATATAATTACATATAATTCGTATAAAATATATTTTTCTACCTAAATGTGTTAGCTACAACTCCGTCAGACCATTCATGTGAAACGTCATCAAAGTATCCATAAAGTTGACCCATGGTTAATGCTTTAGGATTTACTGTTTCGTATTCAACCTTTTCTTCTTCTTGACCAAGTTTATTTTGTAAACTTAAAGTTTTTGCGAGTAAATGAAGTAATGAAGTTTTCCCCCCAAATGGATTTCCAACCAACATAAAACCATGCCTAACTATCATCATTTCGTAAGTTTGTATAAGTTTTTCTAAGAATCTATTTACTGGTTGTAAATGCATTATTGCACATTCCTAAAACATACATTATTATTAAATTTGTCAAAAACTGGATTTAAACTTACCTACTATTTTTGCAGCTTTAATTAAATTTGTGTAATTAGGATTTGGCAATTTTACACTAGGAAATAGATCAGAAATTATTCCATTAAACAAAGCAACATCTTTATTTAAAAATTTGGCTGAATTCACATCCAAAATAGATCTAAGTAACAATTCTGATTCGTCATCTCTCGGAAACTTCATCTTTAAATTCCCAGCTGCTATAAGTACAGTTTTTACAGCTCGCATACCTTATAACAAAAAAAAAAAAAAAAATTAATATTCCATATTAATTAAAATTAAAAAAAAACTATAAAACCATAATCATAGTGTGATTGAGTTGATAGCTGTTCTGAACACAATTTATACGTAGTAACAATTTTAACAGATAATTCTCTTGCATTCACAAATCCATACGAGTATAGAGATATTTCTCCGATCATTGCGTAATCTGGCACCATCATAGCTACAGTTCTAAAGAGAACCTACGAATTATATAACAAATGTTAATGTTTTTTTTTACGATTTTTGTAGTTTATAACCTTCAAATTATCAGGAAGTTCGGATCTTCCAGCATATCCTGGGTTCATAGTAATGCAGACATAGCATTTTGGGTTCAATTTTAGTTCAGTGCCTTCGAACATAAACGTTTCAGCGTTAGTTCTGACTGCTTGAACTATACATAAAATTTGTTGTGCAATCACTGATAGTACTTCAATATCAATACGATTAAATTCATCAAAACAAGCCCAAGCTCCAGATGATGCCAATCCTTTGAAAAACTACGAGTTTACATTTAGTTATAAAATAATTGTTCATTAGTTTATAACAGATTTAAATTTGAAAAGTATACCTTTCCCATAGCTAAATAGTCAAGACTATCAGAACAGTTAAATACAACACACTGTACAGCCAATGCTTTTGCTAAATCTTTTGTTGTTTCTGTTTTACCAGTACCAGCAGGACCTTCAGGGGCACCATTCAAGTGTAAATGATAAGCACTGATTAGGGTACGATAACATCTATCTGTTAAAGGAGTAATAACAAGCCTAGGTGTATTTCCTAGGTATTCATATGCATAATTAATTGTTGCATTAGTGATACGAACTATTGCATCATTTTCCCAATAATATCTAAATAAATGAACAATAAACTATAAGAATTAAAAAATAAATATATAATGCTTGGATTACCTTAATTGGCAAAGCCATTTAAAGTCCATACTATAAGAAACATTATTAATTGCCAACTCGTCAACAACATCTCTGCAGTGAACATCTAACGTAACTAATGCACTCAGAGTGATTCTTGTTTGTTTACTCAATTGACCACGTACTAAATCTATTATATTGTTCAGTTGTTTCTAAAATAATATTTAACAAATAAAATTTGTCTGAAAATGTTTATCTAAAGATTAATGTAATGGTAGATACAGTTAAAAATGTATGATAAATTTGCATTTGTCCAAGATTTTTCTTATTAAATACGTCATACACTTCAGATGTCCAATATATTTGACTAACACATAAAACACATTGACCTGGCCATTTCTGTACCCACATTGTCCGTTGTATAATTGGGTATTCATTATAAGCATTTTCAATTAATTTTCTTATTGACATAACCATTTGATCTTCTACCTATGTAAAATAAATTATTATTAATTAAAATATTATTAATTTATTAGATATCTATAATGAGAAATTACCTGTAGTAACCACTTTTCTACACTTCCTCTTGCATCTACAGTAGAAATAGATTGAACAAGAGCAATTTCTTCACCCTCACTACTCAACAATTTTAAAATATCCAAATTTTCATTAAATTCAAGTTTAGCGATGCCTTCAAAACACTTTTTTAAATGGGGCTGAACTCTTTTGGGATTTTTAGTTTCTGATAAAATTTCTAACATTTCGTCATTTGAAAGGAAAAAAAATCTAAGATTTAATTAAATTAATATAACAGTAAATTACATTGTCTTTTATTATGCATAGTCTAATTTAAATTTTATTTTTGTCTTATTTTTAAAACAAATATCAATTCTAATTTTACCTTGGAAAGAATAAACGTTTTTTTTCCAAATAATTATTAACTCCGGCATTAATAGTCTCCATCATTTCGGTACAATTAATTAAAGTTTCTAGAACTCCTTCTTGGCCTACACATTTTATGACTAATGGATCTGTATCAACCATACTTAATAACCCTTTGATGATCGTATTAATTTCCTGAAGATAACATTGAAAAAATATGTTTTGTCAATAAATTAATAAAATATGTCTAATACAGTAATATCCGTGTGATCATGTCTTACATTAAACAAAGCTCCTTCTTCAGGCATTTGAGCAATTATATCTTTAGAACTAAAAATCGGCATAAGGTAAAGCCATTGTATCTGTACTTTTGCCCATTCTTCAAGTGTCATATTCATACGATTTACCATTTCGAACCATTCAATGACTTCATTTTTTATGGGTTTAACGAATGCTGAACCACGTATCGATATAGTTTTAATAATATGCTCATCAAGTACTAATTGTATATCATCTAACCCAGACAATATATTTATTTTTGTATTTCTTTGAAATGAAAACAAATCATGATTAGGTTTAATTATTTATGTAAAATTAATTGTTATAATTCTTACTTATATGGACTTGTAGATAATTTAATAGTTTTCCAATCTTCTTTCATTTTATGTAACGATTTTTGTAATTGTTCTTCTTTAGTAGCACCGATACTGATAACATCAAACCTATAAATAATGGCAATAAATTGGTATTTACTTTGAAATTTTGGTATATAGCTTATAACAAACTATCCTTAATATTAAAAATTGAGTATTAGAAAATTGACATAATCATCATACTCGTATTTACTGTCTTTGTTTAATTAATCTACCAACATTCATCTAAGTAGAACTGTGATGTCTAAATAAAATAAGTATATATTTATTATTAAATTTAAAATAGAGATAAATTTCTAGAAAATGGCATCCTTTTTGAAAATATCATTTAACAAAATAGTCAGCTATTAAAATAATAAAATAGAAAGAAAAACATATAATTTATTTGTTAGACAATATTACTATTTGAAAAAATAAAAATAAAAAATCCATGTATAACGTTATCTTAAGAAGCTCAATTTTAATATTATTTTATACATTTACATACTATTTTATTATTTATATTGTACTCATGTATTGTATATTGTAATTTATATTGTATAAAAATAATATGTTGTTTTACAATTTAAATTTTATTGCATTATAAATAACTTAAAACATATTATAATGTAACCGAAATAGAGGATCAATAAAAACCATATTTTATCTTTTTGTATATTAAATAACCTCACCACTACAAACTAATCCTCAAATGATTAAATTATAAATCGTAATATTTTATATTCATTATGATTTATCAATTTATAATTTGTCAACCTAAGAACGAAGAAATATTTTCCACTTTACCGACGTATATTATTACAATATAAATAAATACCGAATTTTATTTTATTATAATTAGGGTTCGAATTTAATTTTTTTAAATTGATTATTTTGTCTAAAGGAAATAATATTATGTAATATATATATACCTTAACTATCCAGTATTTATAAGAAATATATAATAGGGTTTAGAAAAGTCTATTGATTGAGCAAGTTATATTTTAAAGCTTCTACACATCTATAAGAAATTAGTTGATTTTGAATAACCACTCGATTATGGAATAACAATCGATTGTAAAACCAATAGATAGTAACAATGGAAATAATTTGTAGGAACAGACAGACGGACAAGGATATAAGGCTTCTAAACTTTGTATAAAAACCTAAAACTTGTTATGAAGTTTAGCTCATAATTTATGAATACATTTCTAGGTAAGTATATATAAATTAAGCTTTAAATTAATTTTTAATCATTTTTTTGTCTAATAATTAAAATATAATAAATTGGCCCCTAGAAATTTCTATTAATTCGTATTTAATTCTATTAAATCGTATTATTTTTAACTAATACATACCCGTTGAACAATTATTAAATAATTAATAATAATAAGGAATACATCTAAAATAAGTTACGAAAAGCCTACTCTTCAAACATTCAAATTTTCTGGGTTACGTTAAATTTTTAAAAATAATTATCTGCTTTATTTATTTATTTAAATATTATCTATACATCTTAAAAACAGGTTATGGGTGAAGGACAGGAGGAGAGAGGCATGATAATAAGCTGGACGAAGATATGAAATACATGTTAAAGTTTTTGGCTCCAAAATGACAGGTCACCATCTGTAAAGAAGTTCGAGTACCTCGGGTGGATTGTCAAGAGAAGTGATAGATTGAACAATGTGGTACAGCATAAAGTAATATGAGGATGGATAACCCGGAAGAAGATGAGTGAAGTCTTGTGCGATAAATGAAGTCAAACAAAGTTGAAATTAAATTAAACGAATGATGAAAGAATCACGAAGACCAAAGAGCGAAAGATGCGGTGATGAAGATGAGGATGCTGAGGTAGATGAATGGTGTAGCAAGGGAAATACAAGATCAAAAATTAATACATTGGAGGGACGGACCAGGTGGGACTGATAAGCATGATATGGCCCACATCAAATGAAGGAGCGACAAGTACGTCGGAAAAAAATTAGAATACATAGTAGTAGTGGGTAGGAGAAAGAAAGGATAAACCAAGCTTAAGTAGAGAGAAAAAGTGACAAAAGATTTGTTAGGGAGAGTATAGAGCCCACCCTGGACTGGGTGAGGAGACCAATAGGTGGGAATGTCAATCCTATTAACACAGAAAAAGGCATAGATACAGACAAATAAGGTTAAAACAAGTTAGGAAAATCCACTTTGCGCGAGCGTATTAATTTTCATATTTCTAAACGGGTTTTAAACAATAATCTAAAAAGATACATCAAAACGAATATTTCCCTCCAATGCCTAGTCTAAAAATCAAATCAGCAATGTTTCTCGCAACTATTTTATCAAGAATATCTATAAAGATAATCCTGGACCTTCACATGAGTTTCTCTCAGTGAGGCCCAGTAATCTTTTTATTTCATTAAAAAAAAAAGAAACTTTATCATAAAAATATTATGAAACGAACAATATTTATCTCTCCAGTAACCAAATCGTAACTATGTACTAATAATTTCGGACAGACACAACGGAAATATATGTTATATAAACTTGGATGTATAGTATAATAGTATGGATATACTGGAATAGACAGTGTGAAGAAAGTGTCATCAGCTACTATCAATGCTCAGATATGATCATCATGGTAAAAAATAACTCTAAATCTGCTATTACAACAATTATCCAAATATACATGCCAACATCCACACATAGTGATGAAGAAATTGAAGAAATGTATGATAAAATAGATGATATAATGATGATGACTAAATTAGATGAGAATGTGATAATCTTGGGTGACTGGAATGCAGTAGTAGGCGAAGGAAAAGAAGGAAACGTAGTGGGAAGCTACGGTCTAGGTAATAGAAATGAAAGAGGAGAACGATTAATACAATTTTGTACCCAACATAAATTGACAATTTCAAACACTATATTCCAAAATCATAAAAGAAGAATATACATTTGGAAGAGACCAGGAGATATAGCAAGATACCAAATAGACTATATTATGACTAAACAACGCTTCAGAAATCAAGTCAAACAATGTAAAACGTATCGTGGTGCTGACATTAATAGCGATCACAACTTAGTTATCATGGAAACACAATTAAAGTATAAAAAATTTAAGAAAGGTAGATGTAATCTAGAATGTATAACACACTTTGACGCCAATTTGAGTTCGATCTAGACTGTTATTGAATTCGTACTAGCAGTTCAAATATTTTCCGGGTCCATTTTCACAGCCGGACAGCCCTCTCAAATCAGAAATATTTGAAATTCTGCTTGGACCAATTATTATTTATAATACCTAGTCTTTAAATATTAACTATAATAATTAGTTTTTTGTGTACATTTTTCGTTTACAAAATTCCTTTTTTTTTTAAATACTCATAAATTTGAAAATTCTTCATTTAAAACTGAAATTGTTTATAAATTGAAGTTTGCTTAGACTTGTTTTGATTTTTGTTTGAGTACGTTGATGTTATTTGGCATCCGTATTTTACTAAAGGCCAATTATGCATTGAACGCTTCCAAAATAAGGTTATATCTTATGCTGCTTTTATTCTAAAGTTTCCTGATTCTTATCACGAGTATTCGTATATGTGCGAGTATTTAAATGTTCCAACACTCGCTTCACGACGCACAGAAATCTATCAAAAATTCATTAATGCAATATTTAATTGAATTATTGATGCACCAAATATTCTGTTCACTATTCCATTTAGAATTCTTTACTACTCTACATGTATTATAACCTCTTTTTTCATCCCTGTTCACACTACATCTTATAGTATATCATAATCATCCAATACATCGCATGCTTCGCTCTCTACGTACAAAAATATAATCCTTGTATATATAATCGATTCTATTTAATTAGTTTTATTACTTGAATTTTATTTTTAATATTAGTATTGTTTGTTTGTTTTTTTTTGTTTTTTTCGAATTTTAGATTCTGAGCATAGCGAGGAAGCTTATGGTTTTACAATGATGTTTATTATTTTTTTTTTTTTTTCTGTAAACACTTTTTCTACCAGAAGGAGTGCTCCGATCTTTACACTCATACCCAGTTT